>PQWD01001901.1:0-78931 GCA_019425675.1 Leucinodes orbonalis
ATATAATGTTCCTTTTCTTTCATAGTTAAAGTACATTTGAATAAGCTTTGTAGTTCGGTTTCAATGTTTTGATTTTTTATGGTGGTTTTATTTGTATTTGTGTGTTTATGAGCTTGGTTTAGTATATTATCTAGTGGAATTACCGGGTATAAGAGACCTAACATGTGTGGTCTCTGATGACGGGCGCATTGCGGCATTGTTGGGAATAATCACTGTCTATCAGTTGTTGACCTCGTTCAATGTCGGTCTGTCATCGTCAGGCGTATCATTTACCATTAGGTGAGCGTCTTTACCGCCTGTTCTCTACGTAACATAAAAAAATAGATACCTTGATATGTCTGTGTGAAATATGTATAACAGATTAAATTAATATCCATGAACGTTTACACAGCGCCATGTAGCCCCAAACTAAGTCTAAGCCTGTAAATGGATACTAAACAACGGATAAACATACTTAGGTATATAAAATAGGTATTTATTTTTATCATTTCTGATGGGCTTACTCTTAGCACATACTATCCTAGGGGAAGAGACGTGCTCTAACATGGAGCGAGCTTGCCAGAAAAGGCCTACTTATTCACTCGTTTTTTGAATGCCACGGGGTTGTATGTGGCCGGAAACACAGACGCAGGCAGATCATTCCATTCATTTGCAGTACGCATAATGAAAGAAGACGCGAAACGCTTAGTCCAAATACGGGTAACGTCAACTACAAACGGATGAAATTTCAGTTCGCCTTGATAACCTATGGTGAAAGGGTGACGATGGGATCAGTGCGTGGAGCTCGGTAGAACGCTCACCAAAATAGAGCCTGTAAAAAACCGACAAACATGTTACTTTACGGCGGTGGGATAAGCTCTGCAGTTTGGAATATCTGTCGTCTGTAAAATTACCGGGTTGGCGGATATCTGTCGTCTCGGGTGACGGGCGCAGGGCTGTGCTATTCAGTCAAAACAGAACTGTTACAATAGGAATTCTTGAATGAGCTTCATAAATATTATCAACAAGACCTTTATTGAAGACCATTCATGACACCACCACAACATATTTCCGCGATGATCCCAACACACGCTTCAAAAAGATAAACCTTATCTCGTAAGTTGGCACATTCAGCCGAAATAGAAGCGCAAATTCGTGGCGCATCTCGCCACAAATCATGCGGCCGGAATTCCTAAGTTACCGTTTCCTACCCTATATCTTCCTTGGTGCCGGTTTGCGCTTATTTTTGTTGGGCGGGGGTTGATATTTATTTTACCTTCATCGGTCCTTGGTGTACCGCCGTAAATGACTATATTTTTTACACGTACCGTTTAATGTGTGGTTCCAATGTGTTAATGTATTATGATAGTAATTTTAAAGGTGTAGATTCGATTAAATCTTGATTAAGGGAACTACCTACCTTATATACCTGCCTGGTGTTCGATGTAACAGATAGATACTTAGTACACTTTATTGCTCACATTTTATAAAGGTTCACAAATATAGAAAAGTCAGACATATAGTGGGCAAAGGCGGCCTTATCGCTACGAGCGATCTCTTCCAGGATAGTCCATATTCCCAGGATGTACTGCCAATAGTAGACTAATTAAATATGCAAAGTCTCAATTAAATAGCTTGAATACTTTTGATTTATTTAACATCTAATGTACACTTATTATGTCACTGACACACTGAGATTATCAAAGTGTTTGGCTTCTTCTTGTGCTTAAAATTACTTCTCGTGTTCTTATGTAAAAAATAAACATAAGGAAATAGCAATATTAAATAAGCACTCTATTGAGAGATTGAGATTCTTTTTATCCATTGGGATAAAAAGAAAATTATATAACAAAAAATCATCATCAGCTCATTAAACGTGCCCATCGACAGGCACGAGCCTACCCGAATAGGGTGATTACATCTTAGTCGTCCACAGTGGCAAGGCGCGTATTGGCCGACTTCACGCACAACCTTTGAATCTCTTCGCAGGCATGCGCAGATTTCCTCACGATGTTTTCCTTCACCGTAAGAGCGTCGGATAACGTACATATTATTTCGAAAATTCGAAAATACATTGGTACGTGTCGGGATTTGAACCCCAGCCGTCCCGGTAGGAAGGCGAGAGTCCACACCACTGAGCCACCGACGCTCTTATATAACAAAAAATCTATGTAAATAGATTAATACGAATCTATTTACATATTTACAGTGAAATCCATTTTCATTTACTACCAGCTGACAATGGTAGTGTACTCAGATTTTACGGGGAATCATCTCAGGTAAATAATATCTCTGCACAAAGGGAACTCGACACAATTGGAATATTAAGTTACGCGTTTTCATCAGTAAATTTAATACAACAGCCTTATATATTGGAGCGATAATAATTAGTGTTCATCAAAGCATAATATGGTATTCAGCAAGTTACTTCAACTACGCAACGGTTATAATATTTCGCTCCTGGAGAAGCAGAGTTCTGAAGCTTACCAAGTAGAGCGTGGGACGCCCTCCGGAGTGATGGACTGACGACTTGCGAAAGGTTGCTGTTGCAGGTTCTGGATCAGGAAAATGCAGGACTGGCTGCAAATGTTCGAAGTGACATTTCGTTTCTGAATTTGCTAATAAACCGCATGATGGACGGATGACAAAAGCAAAGTCTCTGGAAATCAGTTTATGCTGCTCACCTCAAGCCTACATGAAACTGACATCGATGGAGAACATAAGAGGTGGCCTTGGTCCAGCATTGAACGCCTAATGCCTAAAATGATTAAGATGAGATTGGCGTTTGAAATTGGCAAAACGTAAGAACATAGAAATGTATATATAATGACTCAAAAGATGCTATGATAGATTAATAACTTTTGTAAGATCTGACTGCAGTCACACTTAGTGTGTGCACACCAAAATAATCTTAAAGATCTTTATGAACCACCGAATAATTCGAATATAGTAATATTAATATATATTTAATTTAAAGAGCGTCGCTGGCTCAATGGTGTGGACTGTCGCCCTCCTACCGGGAGGGCTGATGTTCAAATCCCGACACGTACCAATGTGTTTTCGAAATTATATGTACGTTATCCGACGCTCTTACGGTGAAGGAAAACATCGTGAGGAAACCTTTATGCACGCCTGCGAAGAGATTCAAAGGTTGTGTGTGAAGTCGTCCAATCCGCACTGGGCCCGCGTGGACGACTAAGGCCTAATCACCCTATACGGGTAGGCTCGTGCCCCTCGGTGGGGACGTTTAATGAGCTGATGATGATGATTAATTTATAATAAACCTGGTGGAGGCTCGTTGAGGAAAGCGGGGGACTGGGATATCTGGCGCAAAATGGGGGAGACTTATATCCAGTAGTGGACTGCGATAGGTTGAAAAGAGAGAGACAGAACCAATATTGTCTAAGTGTTCGTTTTACACACATTTAATAAAACGTATTTAAATTTTAAAATCGACGGAAAATTAAAAAGAGTTTTAAAATTAATAAAAGGCACCGTACTATGGTGACGGGTGCCACTACAAAATTATCATAATGCAATACAAAATCAACTGAACTGAATAATCTCCTCAGAATACTGCAAACAGTAAACAATAAACAACTGTCGGTCCCCAGCAATAAAACGTTAAATGACAATTTCGCGAGATGCCCGCCCCGCTTCCGCGACACGCATCGGCCATTAGCATGTGACGTCACACGCCTGAGATGCGCTGTTGCCAAACTTACTCGGACGACAATAAATTAAGTTACTATAAGCACCCAAGTAAGGTAAACAGATGATATAAAAACTTAAAAAGAATTACAATGTAATTATTAGATTCTGATACATAAGTACGTGCCGGGTTAGAACCTCAGCCCTTCCGGTAGGAGGGCAACAGTCCACACATTGAGCCACCGACGCTCTTAAAACTCTAAGATGCTTTAAACTTAAGATTTACAATGTAATTATTTGATTCGTGCTTGGCAAGCCGTAATGTTACAAGTTGCGGATAGTATTTAGTTATGCACAATGAAGGGGGTAATGGAATATACGAGCAGTAAGAAAAAGATAGAAGTGTTTATTGAAACGTACTACATAAACGATGACAGCAGTCCACTCCTGGACATAAGTCTCCCACATTCTACACAGATATCCTGTCTTTCGCTTATCTCAACCAGTCTCCACCAGCGACCTTTCGCAAGGCGTTGGTCCATCGCAACGGAGGGTGTAATAGTGATGTTGAGTGCGGAAAAATGAAAATGGAAGTCGGATTTTCAGCATAAAGCACAGTGCATTGTTTCACACCCGTTTTATGTGAGGGCTGTGGTATACTCCTGGAGCTGTCCTTTCATAGACCATACTGTCTAACTTAAACTTACAGCATATCCGGTGAACAGCGCATAAAACATGTTTTTTATGTTACAAAGTGTGTATGTGTTTTGGCAGTCTCGATACTGAGTCATCTAGGTAGGTTGGTGAAACAAGTGTAATGCACTTTTGTGTTTCGGGATGAGGGCAAATTACCGGGTATAAGAGACCTAACATCTGTTGTCTCGGCTGACGGGCGCAGTGCGTCGTTGATGGAGGATAATGTCTATCAGTTGATGCTCTCCTTTAATGCCGTTCTGTCATGGTTAGGCGTATCACTTACCATCAGTTGAGCGCCCTGACCGTAGCATAAACAATAAACCCGAGGGTTAGGACGCTCACCTAATACCTTGTTTTCCGTTTCGTAGTTTTGTATTTTCAAGATAATTAAAGAAATATATTTTACAATCAAGTAAACTATAAATTTCATAACTCCACAACACATTTTAATTTCATATCATTCTATAAATAACAAAAAAATTGCTTGATTAAATAACATTAAAATCTGGACAACAAAGGCTTCTTTATACCAATACGTTGTTATTTTAATTAAATATTGTGCACTGTCGAAAATATTTTCGATGCCGTAATAAAGACAATATTATGCTGAGTTTCATCATCGGACTGCCCGCCATAAGTAGAAATTCCATCCTCATCATCTTGATGGTTGGCGTTCGACTACAGTTCGATTTATGCGCAATTTTATTCCACGTACTTCGCTAATATGGAATGACCTACCAGCAACGGTATTTCCTGACAAATATGACATAGGAACCTTCAAGAAAAGAGCGTATTCCTTCCTTAAAGGTAAGCAACGCACCGGTGGCGCTTCTAGTGCCACCGTTGTTCATGGGCAGAGTTGAACACTTTCCATCAGGTGTCTCTTGTTCGTTTGCTCCCTATAACATAAAAAAAAATATTGTTTGCGTCCGTACAAATAACAATATTCTCTCTATGGCAACATTGAATGTAAAAATCCTGTACATCTTTCAATCCACTCCAACGTTTTCTATTTACGTTTACCACCATGGTGCACTGCAGGAACCTTCATGCACAGCATAGCCATGGGGAGATTGGATCTTAACCCACCATGCAATCCCAATGTGGATTAGTGGGTTTTAACGACTGCTATCCTGAGATTGAGCCGTCGCTTATTATTATTTGGAGTTTTGAGGGCTAGTCAGGCTTACACAGACCTGCAGTCACTTCGACCTAGAAGATCTTTTGTGACTGAAGTTCAGGACCCTGCCCAACCTTAAAGATTTAATGTCACTTGGGCATAAGTGATACTTGCCTAAGTGGATGTTTCGCTTCCATTTTATATGACCGCAATTGCATAGTAGGTGGCTTCAAGTGCCTCCGAAGCAGGGAACTATCTTTCTTTACTAATTAACAATATTTAATTCATCATCATCAGTTCATTAAACATCCCCACCAAGGGGCACAAACCTACCCATAGCCGTAGTCGCCCACGAGGGCCCGGTGCATTGCCTGACTTCACACATAACCTTTGAATTTCTTTGTAGACGTGCGCAGGTTTCCTCGCGAAGTTTTCTTCTGATATATGTACGAGCGCCGGAAATACGTACATACAATTTCGAAAATACGTTAGTACGGTGTGGGATTTGAAACTGCGTCCTCCATATTGGAAGGCAAAAGTCCACACCAATGAGCCCGACACATGACATATAAAAATATAATTAACATTAACTTACCTAAAGAAAATCGAATCCGACACCGCGACTCAAATTCAGCCTAAATATCTACCGGTTGACCAGTACTATCAAAAATCGCTCAGGGGTCGGCTGGGGTGTTGTGAAACCCCACCACGTCCACACATGAATCACTTCCCGCCCTAATCAAATGCGTACGAGCCCATCGTAGGGATGAGATAGCCCTACGGATATTCGGGTTATACTGAATATCCGCTGTGAAGATTTAGGTTTTCTCAGTCGTACACTATTTTCAGAGTGGTCGTGGTTATGTCTCGGTCAGTGTTTGTGGTATGGCCGCTCTCGTGATATGTCACCATGCATCTCCATTCTTGGCGTGAGCGAGTACTCATTTATACTCAATTACGTTATGGATTTGATGAGGTCTGTCCATATAGTTGAGTTGGTGTAAGGTAATATAATCATATCCGATGTACACCTGAGAGTCAACAACCCCTGTGGTGTAAAGGCTGAGAAGTGGCTATAAATCGAGAGTCAAATGAAATCAAAAAGTCTTTATTCAGTTTAGGTCTTTACAGAACAATTATCACAAGTTTGTACTACCGGGCTTGAACCCCAGGCAGTAAAAGCTTTTGTGTGCATGAACACGTCTGTTTGCATTACTCTGGGTGTCTTAGGGTAAATATGTATGCATTTATAAAATAACTGTTCAGCATGTTTATCAGTTGTTTGGTACGAACTTGATGATGAAATTGGGTCTAGATAGCGCTGTGTTAATGTCGGTGGATATTTATATATTTATTTCTTTATTTTTAACAGCTCACCAAAAGGGTCTGCTGGACTTAGCCTCCTTTAGAATAGAGTAGTGTTTTGCTAAGATAAATTTGTAAAATATTAATTTGAATAAAGATATTTTGAGTTACCATCTGAAATATTCCCTGAGCGATACGACTTGGAGAGCTTCAAGAAGAGTGCGTATTCCCACTTAAAACGTCGGCGACGTATTTCTTTGCCCTTGGTACTGCAAGAGTACATGTTCGACGGGGTCATTTACCGTCAGATGAGCCGTCTGCTCCTTTGCCCGCTATCCTTTAAATATATCTCATATATTTAAAACGTATCCGCTACCGGTATTGATCGAATATCCGTTCAGTCACGCACATCCCTAGTAAACATATCGAATAGATTCCGACCGCACACCAAACATCCCTCGAGCTATTGCTCCAGGGTGGTTAAAATTACGGGTAATTGTTGGAAGTGCTGACACCATTGGTTCTCGTTGGCTGACGGGTGCGCTGATTAAATGATATATTGACACCTTTGAATGAAATCAATTTGGCTATTTGGCTTGGTATCTTTGTGAAGTAGGTTAGGTTAATAAAAATCTACATGGTCTTAATCTACTTGGCTCACTTCAGATCAGAAACTAAATGAAATTGCTAGTGAAATTACCGGGTATAAGAGACCTAACATCTGTTGTCTCGGGTGACGGGCGCAGTGCGGCATTGATGGACAATAATAACTGTCTATCAGTTGTTGGTCTCCCCTCATGCCGCTCTGTCATGGTCAGGCGTATCACTTACCATCAGGTGAACGACTTGACCGTCCTGTACACTTATAACATAAAAAAAAATTCGCAATACCTCCACGACGGTAGCAAAACGGCGAAGTATTTTTTATTCGAACTAACTACTGCTGTTGGTCGCAGATGGCCTTTCCAGCTTCACCGGGCAATTGGCGAGCGCAGATGGCTCTCAGCCTTAAATGTATAAACGAGCCCAAAAGGCGTCCCAGAGTGGGACTTGAATCTCGGCTTAGGGCGAACCTCGTTTGGTAGCCTAACATATGTTTGGGGAGAAAAGCGGCCCGGCACACGCCGGTTACGCGAACCTTCAGGGCCTTGCAACGATGGCCCCCGCTGGCGGGGGCGGAATCTCGGTATGTTGGAAGAAGAATAAGAAGCTATTTCGGTGACCGTGATAGGATCGTCTGAAAACGGTGAATGAAACATATGTAGGTTGTTGAAGTTAGGGCCGGAAGAGCCATGTAGATTTAGAAGCTTGGCACTTCATGACATCTGATACCTTTCCACAGGACAAACCTTAAGTGGTAGTCATGGAAACATTTTATATGAAATTTTTTTCGTGGGATAACAATAAAACGTGGTTTTATATTCGATTCTAATATCATACCCGCAGTCTGATCAGTTCACCAAGCTGTCGTCAATAAATAAAGGTCCCGTATTTTTGTACTGACAGACTGAACAGATGGGTCTTGGGCTGGTCACGTATGTCGCAGAACCGATGGCCGTTGGAGCAGACGAGTTCTGGAGTGGAGACCGCGTCTTGGCAAGCGTAGCGTAGGACGCCCTCCGGCCCGATGGACCGACGACTTGCGAAAGGTCGCTGGTGGAAGCTGGATGAGAAAGGCGGAGGACCGGGATGTCTGGCGCAAAATGGGGGAGACCTATGTCCAGCAGTGGACTGCAATAGGTTGAAGAGAGAGAGAGAGAGAGATGGGTCTTTAGGTACCCAAAACATTGAAACAGCTATCGCTACTATATTTTCTGATTGTAAAACAAAATTAAACATACCCTACGGAACCCTTCGATTTCAATTGCCAATGTAGCGCTGTCAGCGATTGACGTAGGTAAATACTATCTGTACTATGAGTTTGCCGAAGGTACGTGAATTGCAAAATGGACGTTTTAATAGCTTTATGACTATATAACGAAATACGTAATCGGTTTACCTTTTTCGATTATTCGGAGTTTGATTATTTTGAGATGAGGAGATATTATCTATTCATTATATTTTAATTTAAAATTTTAAGACACATCAGACTGTAACGGTTTATTGCAGGGCACAAGCCTTCCCGAAAGCATCGATATGGGGAAATTGGCCCGTAACCCACCGCGTTAAAGATATTAGTATATGATTATATTTGTTGTATACTAAACTTATTAGTGTTAGTTTTCTAGCACTTCAATTTTACATATTCCATTTTAGTCCCTACTTCGAGATCACAAATATTTTATTATAGGTAACATGCCACTTATTGTCGACTTTATTCTTAAGATATTTAACATTTTGTGTATTTATATATTATAACTTTTAAACTAAAATCAAAAGCTTGTGTAAAAAAAGAAGTCAATTGTATCAAGTCTCAATTGAGTTTAAAATATGATGTTTTATAAACAAATCAAATCAAAGTTTCTAGTTAAGAGCAATGATGTTCTGTCTATATAAAGGTGGATACGCCATCCGTGCCTCAAAAACGAATCGCCAAAGAGAGTACAGTTTGTACCCTTTTGTTTAGGTAAATGTGTTCGAAATTCGAAATATGTGTATGAGTGCTGTCAATGCATTCGGAACACTTTTTTCGATTGTTTTGTGAGCATATCACGAGTCCATACTTTTTGACATCATTGGTTAAGAGACGATACTCAAAAAAGTTCTTAATACTTTTTAAAAATCTACACTCATATATTCACAGCAGAACCCTAAAGAGCTCTGGACCCTTGCTGATGAATAAGATTCAATCAGCAAGTATTGTGACTATATTTAAAAGATGCGTAACACGTTTCTCGGACGATATCTGTAATGGTTATTTAATTCCGCACCTTGTGATAAGGATCCCTTGCTGTCATGGCGTTGCTTTTTCACGATGTCAAACAAGCATCACGATAAAGTGCTGCGATGAGATTTTTTAATTCAATATAACTTCTTGTTATTTGAATTTTAAGACGTAAATTTTAGAGGTAATAAGATATTTTAATTTACAAAATAGCCAAGCTATTTAGAATTTTTGCTGCTTGTTACTAACATTTTGGGTTTTGTTTTACATAATGGTTTACCTTGTTTATAATTATATAGGTATAAACTAATTATTATTATGAACTAGCTTTGCCCCGTGGTGTTACCCACGGTATAAGACATTCTCCCGTAGTAATACGAAGCCTAACGGTGACGGAAAACACCGTGGGGAAACCTGCGCACGCCTGCGAAGAGATTCAAAGGTTGTGCGTGAAGTCGACGAACCCGTACTGGGCCCGCGTGGAAGACTAAGGCCTAATCACCCTATACGGGTAGGCTCGTGCCCCTCCGTGGGGACGTTTAATGAGCTGATGATGATGATAAATTGTTTCTGCAACTGTTACTACTTATATTTTGGGTTTTGTTTTACATACACCTTTTGACCTCACACCTTCTTTCCGTGGTCTATCGGTGCCAATTTCGGATAGCCTTGAGCTCTTGGGCACTACTCTCTCGGCGTCCCTTAATTTTGGATCTTTTATCGAGTCTAAAGCCCAGTTGGCCTCGAAAAAGCTTGGTGTCCTCTCTAAGGTGAGGAAGTACTTCACTCCAGAACAGCTCCTTGCTTTGTACAAGGCACAAGTAAGACCTTGCATGGAGTATTGTTCTCACCTTTGGGATGGCTCAGCTAAATACCAACTGGAAACTTTTAATACCATTCAGAGACGAGCCGAGAGGTTAATAGGTAACAGCTCTTTACCCAAGTATCGGTTGCAAGGTCTGAGCCACCGGCGGCGGGTTGCCTCTTTGTCGTGCTTCTATAGGTTGCACTTCGGGGAGTGTGCACAAATATTGCATGATATTGTCCCGCCGAGTCCTTTCTTTCATCGATCAACCAGGCAGACGGTGAAGCGACATCCATTTATAGTAGAGATGCCGAAGTGTCGTACTAAGCGCTTTTGAATCCACATTTATTATTCGCACTGCGAAACTTTGGAATTCGTTGCCAGCTTATGTTTTTCCCGAGGTGTACAATTTGGGGGTCTTCAAGTCGAGAGTAAATAGGTTTCTTCTAGGTCAGCGTGTTTCATCCTAGACATCGTCGATGTTTAACACCAGACAAGGCGTAGTCAAACGCTGGCCTATTTAATGTAAAAAAAAAACAATGATTTATCTTTCTTGTAAATATATAAGTATAAACTAACTTTTATTATTAACTAGCTTTGCCCCGCAGTGTTACCCACGGTATAAGACATTCTCTCGTGGTTATACGAAGCCTATGTGTACAACCAGGGTGTCAGCTATCTATCAAAATCACTTCGTAAGGCGCGACGTGAACTGCGTGCGGCGCGGTACAATATTATTTTATTTTCCAAAAATAAATAAATCTTACTCAAATGAAAGTAGCCTTCTTACATCAGCTATCAGCAATTAAAACGTCCCTTCAAAATCAGTCCATCCGTTTCAGACCCGGAACAAACAGACAGACTTACAGGGGGATAACCTCAGTCTCTTACAACAGTATTGTTATAATGGAACGTCAGCATTTTTGTGACACAGTGTATACTAGTACAGCTGTCAACGCTAAACTCTTACGTGATCTGTAATTAATTTAATTAGTTTTTATTGTTTAGACTAAGAGATCATTGTTAACTGGAATTATGAATTAAAAAACTTATAACTTATTATTATAATTTGTACCAGAAAATACGAAGAGATGGCGGTAACCCCACTGGGCCTCTTTATCGATAGTAAAGGGTTTTGCTGAAACCTTACGCTTGACAGGCGGGTTGGGATAGCAGTACATGAGTTTAGAAGGTAAGGTTCTCTGCTAAATGAAGTGTTTCCAAATCACTTTTTACGGCACCTAATGGAAGAGTAGGAGTGGTGGCAAATGTATTCTAGTCACACGGCAACTTTTGTTTCCTTTTCTGTTTCATCATCACCACAAGCTCATTTAGCATCCCCATCGAGGGGCACGAGCTTTCCCGTATAGAGTGTATAAGCCAAAGTTTAAACGCGAGCCCAGTGCGGATTGGCCGACTTCACGTATAACCTGTGAATCTCTTTGCAGGCGTGTGCAGTTATAAACGTACATATAGTTTCGAAAATTCGAAAAGACATTGGTACGTGGTCGGATTTAAACCTGCACCCTCCATATCGTAAGGCCACAGTCCTCACCAAAGAGCCACTAACGCTGTTTTGTTCAAATTCAATTATTTAAAGGTTTCTACTATGACTTTTTTACGAGCTACCATTCCACAGCTCTAGAATCAGTAATATTTTTATGCATTCAAATATTCCCAACGAAAAATCCAACGACAGGAAATATGATCAGTTTTTCATATTGCATCACCGAGTTATCGCCGAGAGCGGCTCAAATAACTGGAACCGAAGCAGCAATGTAACTATGTGCATCCGATAAAATCACAATCCAGTCATAAATATTCGCGCCATGAATCTGCACCGATTTTTGCCACAGGCTTTATTTACATAAGAAACTAAATTACCTCTATCGGTGCCTTTTTCCAGGGAGATCTGTAGGGTTGGCATTTTATATTACTCGAATTCTACATGGTTTTTCAAAATATTTCCTTGGCAGTGGGCTATTTAAGTATGTGGAATAACCTTTCATAAGGTTCTGTTATCTCAATCTTGCCAAGGAGATGATGGTTAAACGCTTCTCTATCGTCGATCGGACTGTCGAGGTCTATTGAGAATATTTTGAGAAAAGGAAATATTTCAGTAAAAAAAAAATTGTGGATAATCCGTGAAATTGGTTACTTTAAAGCTTAAGGACAAAGTATAGCCAAAGTAGGCGCTATACACCCGTTTTCAAGAATTCAATAGATATATTTTCCATAAAAATCTTATTTAGGTGACTTCTATTGCGAGGGTTGAAAGCGTTATTATATGTTGATGTCTGGAAGAAAGGCTTAATAAGGTTAAATACTTGCTTAGTAGTAGCTAGTTCTAACGGCAGACTGTTCCTAGTTATTTGTCCACGTGTACTTTAAGTAGGTAAGAAGTGTGCCTTTAGAAATGAATGTCCTTGCCCAAACATAATGCCAGTAAACCCTCGTTTGATTAGTGGCAAAAAGCTCCGACGAACAATAGATTGTACTGCTGTTTACGAGCAGATAATCAACAACAATCTGGCCAAAACTTTAGAAAATAAACACGCTTCACAAATAAAAAGAGATTTACGCGCTTAAAAAACAATCGTGGTACGTTAATTCGTACGACTCCGGTAATTTCCGGCCAATTTCGACACTGAGAACAGTTTAAAACTTATTCTTTTACGTTGTCCAATTAACGTTGGCCTCCCACAGTTCTTGCTTCGACATTCTCAAGTCTGTGATTTAATTCAGAAGGGCTAGGGTCAAGTTAAACTGGATAGGGTTGGCAACCACCTCACGTCTTAACATTCCCCTGATCTCACGTGCTCACGAAATTGGTGGCCTTTAGTGCGGCGCTGTGGAACATTGGGTTATCGATAATCGATACAGATTTCAGAGACTATACAAAGCGAATTAGATCAAAGATTGTATTGAATGAATTTAATGCTCGTAGCGTGCACATAGTAAGTGCCATTTTAAACGATTGAAACGTTTCGTTAACACCCTTTGACCCGATATGGGACGATTATTTGTCACTAGAGTGAAAATAAAGGTAAGAGCGCCTTGATCACCACAGGTCATCAAGGCGCATTGCTAATTTTCATCCGTTTGTTGTTGATGTTTCCCGTATTCGGACTAAGCGATTTCGCGTCTTCTTTCATTATGCGTACTGCAAATGAATAGAATGACTTTCCTGCGTCTGTGTTTCCGGTCACATACCACCCCGTGGCATTAAAAAAAACGAGTGAATAGGCTTTTTCTGGGCAAGCTCGCTCCATCTTAGAGCACATCTCTTCCATTAGGATAGTCTGTGCTCAAAAGCAAGCCCATCATGAATAAAAAAACAGAAAAAAAAGTAATCTTGTCAAAAATTATGAACTTCATAATACCGCAACGAAAGTAGGCAAGCTTTCGCTATTATTTTCAGCACGATTATACGAATATTTCAACCTCAAATATTCGTACAATCATGCTGAAAATCCTGCATGCTGAGATTCAAATCCCGCCACTAACCAATGTGTTTTCAAATTTTCGAAATTATATGTACGTTATCCGACACTCTTACGGTGAAGGAAAACATCGTCAGGAAACCTTCATGCACCCCTGCTTTACACATACTTGATACTAATCTTCATATTTTGGAAAATTTACAGTACATCTGTTTAAATTGTTGACTATTTATTATTCTGATCTGTAAGCTATTTTATTGTAAAGTTTCATTACAATTCATTTAGTCATTTTTACGTGATAGAGCATCTAACATCCATCCTTACAAACTTTCGCTTGTATTAGTAGGATTTCAAATTTTAGTTGAAATCAAATACTAATTTCATTGTGACACATATCGACCCATTAATATTTATCGATACAAGTTGTAATAAGAGCATCACTAGCAAGCGGAAGTGTTGCCGGCGCCGAGGTGCGATGTTGGAGCATTCGCTACCAAATACGAATGTTTCCACTCTTTTAGTTTTATTGCCATTGAGAAAAGTCCAAGGGCATTACTTTTAAATATATTTATTTTGTTCTACAGTTTCTGCTTGGTTTTCCACTTGCAAAAACTTCTGATTGTTTATACCTGACCGTTCGAAGTGTATCCCGACGATATATCAAAAAACTAGTTGCTTCCATCCAGTATTTGAGTTAGTAAATGATGCCATAAATTGTAACATTATTGTTAAATGGCTGTTGTATTGATTACTGATATAACAATAAACACTCGAGGCACCTACGGAAGACCAGTGTCGAGGCGCCTTGTGTTGCCTCGACATATGCTGAGTACGTGCCTTTTCAGTGATACTATTATTTTTTAAGTAAATGATTGAAAGGTTTTTTATGTTTCTTTTTGTGATTTACTGTATTTTGTTATTGTATATGTTTTCACTAAATAAATATTTATTTACTTACTTACTATAAACAACTTCCTCAGCTAGTGAAATAACCAGGTGACCTAGCATCCGATGTCTCGGCTGACGGGCGCAGAGCGGCATTGATGTATAAAAATAACCGTCTATCGGTTGTTGGTCTCAATCAATGCCGCTCTGACATGGTCAGGTATCACTTACCATTAGGTGAGCGTCCTTACCGTCCTGTACACAAATAACACAAAACAAACTTCTCAAAAGCCAAAACTATGTTCCTTTTAGTTTTGAAATTAATATTTTATTAGTCCTTACGCTAAATCGGTACCTCTTGTTTTGTCACATAAACTTACCATCATATCTGATTTTATTCTTGAGAGGAATGCTGAACATGGCTTCCTCCATTGCTCGTTGAGTTACTTTCAAGTACAGTTTTGCAGTGAGTATCCATATCACAGTTGTAAATGTCAGTGGATATTTATAAATATTGCTCAAAGATTATATTTTTTGTTATAACATCATAATAATTATGCTTCATCTTTTATCTTTGCTGAATTGTTGACGTAAAGGCTTGAAGAAATTTACCAAATGCTGCCCAATAATTTGAAAATAGGATGTGGTATCAAAATCGATATACGTCTATTTAATTCATATTGAATATAACTTCAGAGTCGTGGTGTGTTTACTGTGAGACAGAAATAACCATCCAATATAGACATTATGTACAAATAACAAACAAACAAATTCACTTTACAACGGGGCTATCAGTTGTATGGGGTAGTAACGAATTTGTGTTTGTTAGGGCGAGTGCTCACTGCAGCAGTCTTATATTAGATAGATGACCCTTTATTGCTGATCAATAAGATTTGAAGCTCCGTATATATATATTTTATTGCTTATGTAGGCAGACGAGCAGGCGGCCCTTCTGATAGAAATCGGTATCCGCCGCTGCCTATCAAGAGAAAAGGGCTCTCTTTAAATCTCGTTTGAAGAAAGGCATGTCGTAGTTATTAGGAAACACCGTGGCTGGGAGGTCGGTCCATATTTTGCACGCACGCGGAAGGTACGATCGCTGGGAACCTATATGAAATTAATATGCTATTATCCAATGTAAAAGGCACAAAGTGACTATAATTAATACTTTTTCCGTGAGATACGATAAATACGACGAAAGATCTCGCAGAAATCTAGACAAATCAAAGCTCTTGATCTCTTAGCTTGACTCTTATCAAATGACTTTCTTGAATTAAGTCCTTTAAAGACTCTTTTGAACCGTCCAATTATAGAAGAACTTTGAATCTACCACCTTCCACTGAAGAGACTTTGGCAGATACAAATATCACCGTCAGGATATTAAAATATTTAATACAAATCTGATTGCAGTGATTCCAAACTTCCTAACGGATGCTAGTGTGGTTTTAACCACAGCTCTATTGCAGACTGGTGGACTGCAAATACCGTTACTTTTTATCCTTTTTATAGGATTTGAACATACGATCTCTTTGGATATTTGATAAGGCCCGGGTAGTGGGTTTTTGCCCAAACCCACTATTACCATGGTACTTGCACTAGAACATTATAATTTGTAGTAGAGATTAGTTCTAACACCGGTAGGCCAGTACCGGCAGTAACTTTTGGTCAGTTAAGAAGAAAAATAAAGACATTTGGCTCGTATCTGTCATCCGCCCCGAGAAAAATAAACATGTCTTGCGTAGTAAAATGGTGCAATAATCGAAATGACCAAAAGGAAATAAAACAGGAATTACTTTTTTAGTTAAATAAACAATTTGATTATATTTCTCTAGTTTTACACATTCAAATTTACTAACCAAAAATATAAGAATCGTTTGTCAAAATGACATAGTTTGCAGCTGTAATTTGGGGGTGTGAATTTGTATTTTCTATATTAATGACAATCCGTCTGTATTTTTAAACATCCATGGCTTTTTATTGATTTATGAATTACTAGTTCAACACGTACAAAAATCATTTTTAGCGGTGTGTGAATATGACACTTTATAAAGTAAAAAAATCACAAAATTATTAACTTAAAAAACTGCTCGCATCACAACAGTGTGAACGCGGCTTTCAATTACATAATTATACAAGTGTCTCCACATAATGTTGTTTGCCTTTACTACAAATAATTCAGGCTTGTCGTTGGAGACTGCCAATAAACAAATAACGTATACGAAGAGGGAATATTTGAGTAAAGGAAGCCGATGCTATTAACCTAAGTCATCAAATTCAAAGGAATCTTTTATAATCTTGTGTATGAGTTTTTTGTGCCATAGCCATAGAATTTGTTTCAACAGTTCAGTTTGAAATCCGTAGCAATATATATTCGAATTTTCTTAATTATATGTACGTTTATCCGACGCTTACAGTGAAGGAAAACATCGTGGGGATTCTGCGCACGTTTACGAAGACATTAAAGGGTTGTGCGTGAATTCGGTGGTTCTGCACTGGGCCTGCGCAAACTACTAAGGCCTAAGCACCCTTCACGGGTAGGCTCGTGCTTCTCGGTGGGAACGTATATGAGCTGATTATGATGCGGGAACTAGTTTAACAGGGAATTTCTCAAACTTACAGCCTCTAACGAAAATCAATCAATTTAAATAATAAATAAAACATATCTTTATTGATTTATAACAATGTTATACAAATTATAAAAAGCCTTGATTCTGTAACTGGTTAAACCTGTGTTACAGAAAGCAGAATTCTTTGCCAGAAATAATCATAAAAATCGTCGTGATTTCAACAGAATAAAACCCATCGGAAACTTCAAAGGAAAATTTCGCTCTATTTTGTTGTGTGCGAATATCTGTTCAGGTTCAAATAAACACGATAATTGCAATAAACGTACCCGGCAAAAATATCCGTTACACAAGCAAACATGAATGCGTCTTAACGAGCTACTGTAAAAGGGGGTCGCCTCTATGGTGAGTTTTACACTGCACGATACTATCACTATTTTAAAACATAAAAAATTCCAAATTTTTTAATGTTTTGAAATTGTTACGGTTCTTTAGGGGGCCTACATCGTTTTGACGCCAAGCCATACTCACCGTGTGTGTTGCATCATGCCAAATAATGAACTTGGGATTGTATCGCTGTATTTGTAGTAGAATAATGCTTCAACGTGACCTTCAAAACAGTCGTTTTCTGATCCTTTAAATGGCGCTTGAACATGATGAATTTAGTAGCCTTTTCAATAATATTAAAATATTTAAATAGTGATTTTTTCAATTAAATTTTTACTTTGCTAAATTATTAAAAACAATTACTAATAAAAATTATATGTACATTTTCAATTTTCTAACTTTCCAAAAGATCAAATTAAATTCATAACATTCCATAAATTCAACCAACAAAAAATCGAGGTCAGTCTAACAAAGAATAACCGATCTCCCCATAGCTATGCTGTACGTTCTATGCCTAGCATTGAGATTTATAGGCTCGATGAAGATAATAAAATTACGATAAAGTCGTGCCATGTAAACGTGTTTAGTGGTGTATATTTTGTACCAATTACAGGCCACGCGCCAATAATGTGAGGCTAACGAACGAGCCGCGTTTGCTCTGGCTGCGATATAATAACTGGAAGCTGCGACCTCTGCTCCCGTGAATTACATGGATTGATCACCGGGACTGGGGGTTCCGGGATTCACTTCCCGCTTTCTACTTACGAGAGGTCCTTTAAGTGATAGCAGTAACTTGAAAAAAAAACACCTAAGATTCTTTTAAGTATACAGAAAGAAAATATAGTATAATTGACGACACATTTGATTTAATGGTCGAGACGTCGACTGCCACACCAAGGGTTCCGGGTTCGATCCCCGGGCAGTACAAACATTTGTGTGCATGAATTGGTGTTTTCCATGAGTAATATGTATATTTACCAGATCTTTAGTACCCGTAATTAGGGTTGCCACCCGTACTTTATTATAAAGTACTGTACGGTACTTAAGATAATTGTACTATATGCTTTATAAGAATATAATACGCGAAAATACTTTATTTTCCATAATTTGATTTGATTAAAGTCGAATTATTTTTATACGAAATTTATCGATTAATGTTGAGTAATGATACTAATTTAATACAAAATGTAAAACGCAATAAAATATACAATATTTTACAATACAAAACAAAAGAAAAATAAATTGTACTTTATTTTTATACTATGTACTTTTTATACTATGTACTTTTTTCTTACCTATAATGTGGCTTATACTTTTTGTTGGCAGGGCACAAAGTGCGTAGAACCGATGGCCGATGGGACGGAAAGGTTCTCGAGTGGCGTCCACGTAACGGAAAGCGAAGCGTAGGCCGACGCCTAACCAGATGGACGGCTGATCTGGTTAAGGTGGCGGGTAGCAGATGGATGTCAACTGCTAGGGATCGGCCCGCGTGGAAATCATTAGGGGAGGCCTTCGTTCAGCAGTGGACATAATTAGGCTGTAATGATGATGATGATGTACTTTAAATGCAAAGGAAAAGGTGGCAACCCTACCCGTAATACAAGCTTCACACTTAACTTGGGTCTAGGTGGTGTTGTGTGAATGTCAGTGGATATTTAGAAAATACTAGCAAACCCAGCGAACTCCGTTTCGCCACCAGATGGCTTCGTTTTATGTAACATTTCGTTTGGTGATCAAAAGATGCCATCTACTTAAAATATTGGTTTGTAGCACATGCTATGTATCAGAGATGGCGCTGTAGAAAAAAAGAATTTTCCCGCTTTTCTGTTGAAATTTTTCCTGAATTTTTTTGCTATAAACTTCACGGAGCCCGAGACCTTTCCAACGAATGCAAAACCGTGGAAATCGGTTCGTGCATTCTGGAGTTATAGCGTTAGAAAGGAAAAAACGACTTATTTTTATATAGCATATTATTATTTATATAAAATTGAGGAAAGCGAGCATGCGGCTCACCTGATGGAAAGTGCCACCGCCGCCCATGGACATTTGCGACAGCTGAGGTCACAGGGATGCGTTGCCGGCCCTATATAAGAAAACGCTCTCTTATTAAAAGACGCCATATCATATCGTTCCGGAATATAATAGTCTTACATTAAAAGCGGCACTTAAGTCCTGCAAACATATTTTTTTTTAAATCATCAGGTGAGATGGCGGTCAAATGTCGCATCATCACTTGATAATGCGGCCATGCCATGGATCATGCCTGCCTAGACTCAATGATATTCTGTATATATAAAAGTAGTTACGCCATCCGTGCCTCAAAAACGAAACGCCGAAGAGAGTACAGTTTGTACTCTTTTGTTTAGGTAAATGTGTTCGAAATTCGAAATATGTGTATGTGTGCTGTCACTGCATTCGGAACACTTTTTTCGATTGTTTTGTGAGTATACACGACTCCAAACTTTTTTTACATCATTGCCTAGACTTTCTATTGTTTCATTCTTCAAAATATTAAACGGATCAAAAACCATAAACACAACACTGAATGTCGTAGATACGTGTTATGATGTCATCGTGTAGCGAACCGAAAGCCCGTTACACACGGGCGCTGCAAATTTAATCGCATTAAACCGCGCGCTGATGTAATTCAATTAATCTAGCGCGCTAACGGGCGTGTGTAACACGCTTTACAGCGCGCACCGAATTAAAAATATACCCGATATATCAAATATTATGGCGGCCATTTCGATATTGTTTACCACTGTTTAAATGAATGTTCTGCAATCGGTTGAGAACGTGATTTTGAAAATGGAATGCTTTTTGTTTTTTATTCTTGGCCAGAATTTATCGAATAATGTTCTGGAATGCGTTATTACGATATATTGTTTATCATTGTTAAGACGAATGTAGTTGCGAAAACGTTATAATTTTGAAAAAATAATATTTGATGTTTTTTTTTTCAATATTGGTTTAGGCCACAGATTTCCCAATACAGGAGATGGGGCAAGCCGCGTTTTTAAGTGCGACAAATGTAAGCTCAACGAGCATACACTGGCTGCCAGTTTACGCTCTGTGAGACGAGTCAAGACGCACGAATATTAGAAGAAATTACCGTTTTTTCCCAAAATGCCATTTTGTGCAATTGTAACATGCCATCATCGCAATGAATCAGTAAATTTACCAAGAAATATAATAACTTTTCACAGGTAAGAACCGAAAAGGAATTGCGACACTGGGGCTGCCTATAAACTTGGCGGCTTGTCCAGTCTAATTGTATATTCGGATGTCTGTGGTTTAGGCATTATACCTACTGGTAGGACTAACACACAATACATAAATTATTATTCACCTCTTATAAAACGAATGTAATCGAATTGGATGTTATGTTGATTTTGAAAACAGTAATATGTTGTTACCTAATGTTTTGCTATCTGCAAAAATATTGTACTGGCAGGTTAAACTGATGATAACTGACCTGACAATACGATTAATCGCTTTCCCCTTGTTTTATACAAAAAAATAAATAAGAGGTATTTTTTTATGGTGGGCAGCAGCGCCATCTTGCGTACTGGTCCACACTACGGTCACCAACCCGCCTGCCCAGCGTGGTGACTACGGGCATTTACCCCCCATGTGTAGCGCCAACCAGAATCGGCCCCCAGTTAGCGGAGGACCGGGATATCTGGCGCAAAATTGGGGAGACCTATGTCCAGCAGTGGACTGCGATAGGTTGAAGAGAGAAGAGGTATTTCAAAATATGTGCTTAATGACCTATCGCTGCTACTAAGTTAAGATTTTAACATACTAATTTTCTCGTGCAAAATATCCAACAGATACAAGATAGAGCGTGCGGCGGCGACCATAACTCAGCGCGGATACATAAAAACGCCTATCCATCGCGATTCCAGGGATAGGGTAGCCACACGCGGCGACTGACGTTGCATTAATTGTAATGTAAATTCATTATTTGATACTGAATTTGTCAACTACGATGAGCATATTGTATTTTGTGATTACTCTAAAAATGATGAAATATGATGTCATATGCCAAACCATTGTTCAAACAACACACACACACACAAGAACATACAACAAGGCTATTGATATATTATTTATTTGAAATTAAATTAACTTTGAATGCTTAGACTTTAATATAATAAACATAATTAATAATTTAAAAATATCTATCCATCCATTAAAATATCTGAGTGATGTAAATGCGTAATCTCCTGTACAGCACTTAACCATCCTTTTAATACTAATAAAATCAATATTATGATTAACTAAAAAATTATTTCACTTAAATTTTGTAGATTGGTGACTTACTTTAGTTAGTGTGATTAAGAACATTGAAATGTAGAGAAAAAAAAGATTTCGTTTATGAGCCATATAGTGTAATGATTCAGACGTCGGCTAGTATAACCAAGTATAGTTAGTAGCCAAGGGTTTCGGCTTCGATCCCCGGGCAGTACAAACTTTGCGTGCATGAACATACTATATACTGACTGTATGAATATGGGTGTTTCTAATATTGAATTAAGTTTTATTTACAAAAAAGTAAGTTTATCCATTGTTTAGTTGAGGACTAGATGGTGCTGTGTAAATGTCACTGGATATTTATTTATTCTCAACGTTCTTTGTGCCGGAACCAACTAAAGTGTACACACATACACTAAGACCTTTAAATGTGAATAATCGATTCCTTTTAACCAATCGCTAGTGTGTGATCGGCTTTATTTCGCCAGCAACTGCAGGAAATATCGGCGGGTGCAGCCGCGATATTTCATAAAACAACCCACTCTGTCTGGTTTAAGGGGGATTTTTTAGGAAAAAATCACCGAATTTTTCCACGCCGAAAGATTCGGCTTAACGACGGCCGTTCGTGGCCCCGGTTTCGGGATCGCGTTAAATGCGCCCAAATAAACTCGTTTTCACTAAAGGACAATGTAAAATAAACATGGTGCTGTCAACAAAGAGCTCGGGTCAAGTGTATGGGTTTTTTGTGACGGGTTGGATGGCTTCATTGCCTGAAACGTATGGTTTGTATTACATAACCCTCTTTATACATATTAGGAAAGTTTAGTTTAAAATCTTTTTGAATGCAATACCTAGGTAGGTATAACGTTCAAGAAGATTTGATGAAACCAATGTATGGTGGGTATGTCAAATAAATGGTATATATATTTGATGTACATATCCACCATACCTTAACAGAAAAAATAATTTTTAGCAATATAAATTCCTTAAAAGAAAAACGTAATTTTTAGAAAATGAAATCGCTGTACTATCGTGGTAATATGACAAGTCCCCACATTATTGTTGAGAAGGCCTTGAGCCCAGCGGTGAATAGACTAATGAAGTAAAAAGTAAAGAAGCTAATAATACAATACAGCCAGTATTTAATAAAATAAATAAATATTCACTGACATTCACACAGCGCCATCTTGCCCTAAGTTAAGCGTGAAGCTTGCAGCTTGGGTGCTCAACAACGGACAAATAAACCTATAAACCTTTCCTAAGGTTTCCTCACGATGTTTTCCTTCACCGTAAGAGTATCGGATAACGTACATATATTTTCGAAAATTCGAAAACACATTGGTACGTATCGGGATTTGAACCTCAGCCCTCCCGGTAGGAAGGCAACAGTCCACACCATTGAGCCACCGACGCTCACAACACATCGCAGTAATTATATCTCCTCCCTTCGGATGGAAACCGGTGCGTCGACCCCGGGCCCTCCGTGAAGTATGTCAGTACGTAAACTGTGTTTTCCTACCGCACCCTACCAATTACCATTACGCGCTCGCACCGATATGAAAGAAACTCAAATTATTTTTGGGTATCGCGTCCAGTGTGACTTGTGCTATAGGACGCGCTACCAGCGACCATAGAAACTGTGTAGCTGGACTCTACAAATATATTTTATTAGAAATTTATATACAGTCAATTTTAAATCCAAAAGTAATCCAAAGACGACCCATGTGGTTTGATTCCCGGGCAGTACGATGTTTGTGTATTTGTATGTATAATATATATTTACAAAAAAGGATGTCAGTCTCTTTATTTATTGTTTTGAACCAATAATATAGCCTCCTTGCTTAAATTGGACCTAGATAGCTTTTTATTCATGAAAAGTGTCCCTTCATCTGTTCCGTACCAGGAGCAGGCGTACTTTTTTTAATGAAAGAAGTTAGTACGACAATAGATTTTCCAATCATATAACTATATATAACTCAATGTGATACAAGTTAAATACCACAGCTATAATGTATTTTTTAGTGTAAAAAATTGCAACACAGTTAATCAAAATTCAAAAGTGTCCTCCCGGTTACATCGGCATAAGATAAATTTTATCTTAATATAATAAAATAAATTGATCAGTTATAACAATAATTGTAATAACTTATCAAATTATTTTGGCAACATTCCTATTATCATCCGTGTTTATTAAATGAATTAAACACGGATCTTATCATAACGAAACTGGGGGATCGATGACGTAGATCGCAGAATATAGAATTTATCAACTACCACAATAATCATTGATGAGTGACTAAAATGTAATATATCGAGACGCTACGGAAGTAGCGTTTATTATATACCTCTAAAAAAACACATATTCATGTATGTTTGCAGGCAGACCCATGTGATGGTTTCAATCTAATCTTGCCGTAATCATCATCATCAGCTTATATTATGTCCCCACCGAGACGCCCGAGCATTCCCGTAAAGGCCTTAGTCTTCCACGCAGCTCCAGAGCGGAATGGCAGACTTCACGCACAACCTTTGAATCTCATCGTAAGCGTTTCCTCACGATGTGTATACAGGATACCTTCACCGTAAGAGCATCGGATTAACATACATATACCTACATAATTCCGAAAATACGTTGATACGGTGGATTTGAACCTGCACTCTCCAGATCGAAAGGAAACAGTCCGCACCAATGAGCTATCGACGCTCTGCCGTAATCATACTGAGTGGGAACGCTTAGCCCTTGCAGTAGAACTTTGTAGGCTGAGTGGTTAAAACAATAATAATTTATAGCTTGTTATCGCTTTATAGTATATACGCCAGTACACAAAAGCTTAATGTTAGTTATTTTGCGTGAGGGCACACGATATTTTTATTCATGACGTTTAATAATAGAGGTGGTCGTGAACTATGCCTGAACGTGGCATCGATCCGCCGATCGCTTTTTCTGTTTATCAATATTCATAAAGCCTTATATCCGACATTATAGAAATATAGATCCAATAAGTTATAAAGGGAAATATTCAGAAGTGTACGATCTGTAATCGAGTTGAAAAATTAGAGATTTTTTGAATTGTTTGATTACATAATTCGTAAAGTAAAGTAAAATTTTATTCAGAAAACAATTACAACATTCATTGTTAAACAAAGTTAAAAACAACATTTTTAAATTTATGCAATTGCACTGAATGGAAGTCTACTCAGCGTAGTCAGAACAACCACAGGATGTCCTGACGCTGGTCTTCCGTAGACACCGTTGAGGTAAGAGGAGCCACTAAGCCGCGTTCACTAACACAATGGTCTACAGCTATATAAAAAAGATACAGATACATAAAAAACAATTTATATACGAACATAAATATTCATATGGATAGATTATAAAGGCTGAAGGGAGGGCTGAGGTTCGAATCCCGACACGTACCAATGTATTTTCGAATTTTCGAAAAATATATGTACGTTATCCGACGCTCTTACGGTGAAGGAAAACATCGTGAGGAAACCTTCATGCACGCCTGCGAAGAGATTCGAAGGTTGTGTGTCGTCCAATCCGCACTGGGCCCGCGTGGACGTCTAAGGCCTAATCACCCTATACGGGTAGGCTCGTGCCCCTCGGTGGGGACGTTTAATGAGCTGATGATGATGAGATTATAAAATAACTTGAAACAAATACAAAATAATATTTAAATTATGAACCCATTCCCGCCTAATTTTTTGAGTTAGTTTATTTTAAACACACTAGGAAAGGATTTGCTAAGTTAATTTCACAAAAAATCACTTCTTTTACTACTAATAAGTGTCATTATGTAGGTTCTCGGCAATATTATCCAAAACTTCGGTGTGAACGATACAAGATTTGTATTTTATATTTCCCGGTACGCGTCGGTGGCTCAATGGTGTGGACTGTCGCCTTCCTACCGGTAGGGCTGAGGTTCAAATCCCGACACGTTCCAATGTAAATAAATATAAATATCCACTGACATTCACACAGCGCCATCTAGTCCCAAGTTAAGCGTGAAGCTTAGCTTGGGACTAGATGGCTTATGGGTACTAAACAACGGATAAATATACTTATATACATTTTTTTTTTGTAAATACATACATATCATAACACGTAAATACAATAATAGAAACACGCCGACCATTACAAACAGACATGTTCATGCACACAATTGTTTGTACTGCCTGGGGATCGAACCCGGAACCCTTGGTGTTGCAGCCGACCTCTCAACCGCAACACCAAATGGGTCGTCGTGTGTGTGTGTATGTGTTTTCGAATTTTCGAAAAATATATGTACGTTATCCGACGCTCTTACGGCGAGGAAACATCGCGAGGAAACCTGCGCACGCCTGCTGCGAAGAGATTCGAAGGTTTGTGTGTAGTCGTCCAACCCGCACTGAGCCCGCGGGGACGACTAAGGCTAATCTATATCGGGTAGGCTCGTGTCCCTCGGTGGGACGTTCAATGAGCTGATGATGATGGTACGCGTAAAATGCGTATTGGGAAATAAACAATATGCCTAGTAAATGACATGTTAGACTACCCAACATATGTTAGGCTATCAAGCTAAGCTGAGGTTCGAGTCCCACTCTGGGACGCCCTTAGGCTTGTTGTGTAAATTTAAAGGCTGAAGCCATCTGCGCTCGCCAATTGCCCGGTAAAACTGTAAAGGCCATCTGCGGCCAACAGCAGTAGTAGTCAGTTCGAAAAAAAATGTTACATTATAGTTTTTGCATTAGCTGGGGTGCTATGACTGTTAAGTCGCGTATAATGAATACGGGAGTTAACAGTTCCATATTATATCAATTAATTTTACTATCTGATGATAAACATTGCATGTAAAATCTTTCGTATATTTAGTTACACACTGTTTCATTTTATCGCCCTATTTAAATAGCTCTTAGACAATCTCTAGTTTCATCGATGTACCTATGCCTTAAACGAATAAGACTCTCGTACTGTACGTACTTCACCATTAGCTTATTATACGTCCCCCGAGGAGTATGAGCGTACCCGTGTAGGGGTATTTAGGCTTTAGTCGGTCACTCAGGTCCAGTGCGGATTGGCCGACATCACGCACAACCTTTGAGTTTCTTCGTAGGAGTAGTGCAGGTTTCTTCATGGTGTTTTCCTTCATCGTATGACCGTAAGTGTCGGATAAACGTACATATAAATTCAAAAATACATTGTTGCGTGGCGGTATGGTGAACCAGCCCCCATCAGATTGGAAGGCAACAGTTCAATGAGCCGATACTATGGGTTCTTAACAATTAATAAATATAATAACTCGTATATAGTTTTTTCGTAAATACACAAATCAAAAACACCTAGACCAATACAAAAGACATGTTCTGGCACAGCCTGGAGATCGAACCCTGAACCTTTGTAGTAGCTGACATCTCAACCATTAGTCCCTAGTTTTTTTAGTAAATACAAAAATTAGAAACACTTAGACCAATATATAAAAACATGTTCTGGCAAAGCCTGGATTGAACTAGATTGAACCCTAGTAATAGCCGACGTCTCAACCATTACCACACAGATCGCCAAACATACAATTCATTATCGAATAGTAAAAACCTGGAGTGCAAACCCCAGTTGGTAGTTAGCGCGATTGGGTCGTCATGTCGGATCCCCGCCGGGGCAGTTCCGAAACAAAGCACCCCCGCGGGCCACGGGCTGATTGACACACATCGCACATTAACAGAATAACGTTAACAGTAATTGATGTGACCTGCATTCTGATATTTTGTTGTACATTGTATCTCGATTACAGTGATCGTTATTTTTATGTAGTGGGACAGTTCGCTTACCTGATGGTCAGTGATACGCCTGACCATAGCAGTCAACATGCCAAATTGCCGTTTCACCAGTTTGGATAAAAGTAGGAAAAATCCTCATATAACAAGGTTACTAAACAATAGACGAATATTTATCGGATTTATCAAAATCGCTTCATTAAAACACGTAAAGGGACGCGATGTGAGCTGCGCGCCGCAAAGTAAAAAGCTTTTTTTTTTTAAATAAAATCTTTTTTTTTCTAAAATAAAAGCTTTTTTAAACATACGTATAATAAGACCATAGTCTTTGCATATAGTGTTCTAGTTACAATATATTTGTAATAAATTATTGTGAAGTTACGTGTAGGTATATGATGATAAAACTCTGTAACCAAAAACCTGTAAAAGTTTTAAAGAGTATCAAGTTTCTTGCCGGCTCTTCTCGAAGATCCTACTTATTCCGAACCGGTGGTAGAGTCATACAAATATATATAACAATTGACGATTCAAAGTATCTGTAAAAATAACTGGAATAAAGACAATTTGAATTTCAACACTGCAGTTTTTCTTCCATAAAATCATTTAAAGGTCCAATACCCCCTTTATTTAATAGAAAACTTGAATGACTTCACAATCCAAGCAAAACAAAGTTTGTGCATCGAGTAACTGAGACATATAGGTTTACCCTTTGTGCACTTGTGTTTATGTCGAAAACTACATTCGTGTGCAGATGCATTGTGCAACGCAAGTGCAGAAGTGCTTGCTCAGATTGGTATGGAGTAAATAAGTTGTAATTTTCCATATAGACTGTTGAGATCGTGTACCTTGCAACAAGACTGTGTGACTTTCACACTGGATCGCGATAAACGCTCGTGATTTCAATATTTTTTTCTCCTCTCCCTTCACTTATCGCAGTCCACTGCTGGATATAGGTATTCCATATTTGTGCAGTATTCCGGTTCTCCGCTTTTCTCATTTCAGAACCTTTCACAAGTCGTCAGTCTATCGGGCCGAAAGGCGTCCTACACTTCTCTTGCCAAGACGCGGTCTCCACTCCAGATCGTCCGCTCCAATGGTCATCGGTTCTGCGACACTTTCTGATTCGGCGGCCTTTGTCGTATACTTATTACATTATCAAGTAAAATAATATAAATGTACACTCAGCACCATTTAAGCCCAATCATCTACTAGTATCTGGTAGTAAAATATTGAACAGAAATAATTAGAAAGTACTAAAACAATTTGGTCTAAAGGGCCCGACTGTGTTGCTGTGAAGTGTGTACTCAATGTATTGCCTGTATCACATAACTTTTGCTACTCTTATATAAATACTACTTTACAATCGTACGAGGGTGGTTCAAACACTACATCGGATACAAGTTTATTCTTACGCGTTTCTCCCTCGTCAGTGCCATGCCAGTACAGAAACACTCCGCACAAGTTGTCGTATTACGCGAGTTGTTGCCTCACCTTCCTCCGACTTTGCTGACTAGCTCTGTGATTAGCGATAACTCCAGAAGTTCCAGCTATTGAATTGCGAAAAAAAATTAACATACACGAGTACAGTTAAATTCGGTGTTTGTTGAAGAACATATTCGTATATACGTTGCTGAATACTTGTTGCTTAGCCTTGGAGATAGGATGAGGAAGCGTGAAGCCGAATCATTTTCATTGACGAGATTCGCCCCCACCGGTAGAAGCCACCGTCGCGTGTCCTGTAGGTTCGTCGTCCGTTCTAATCGCGTATCGGCGTGTGCCGCGCCGCTTTAAATATCGCCCCCGTGAAATAAGAGTGCGATGCACTTTTGGTTTCGGGATGAGGGCACTGTAACTAGTGAAATTACGCGATATAAGATCTACATCTGTTTGGGCTTAGCCTTAATCTCCCACAGCTATGGTATGCGAGAGAGCCAATATCTGCAGTTTGACATAAATAGACTGGTTTTTTTTATGTTACGTAGTGAATGGGACAGTCAGGACGCTCACCTGATGGTAGCGCACTTTGTCACCTCAAGTGATACGCCTTACCATGACAGAGCGGTATTAAAGGAGACCAAAAACTGATAGACAGTTTTTATTCTCCATCAATGCGCCGGCGCCGTCACCCGTGACAACAAATGTTAGGTCTGTAATACGGTAATTTCACTAGCTACAGTGCCTCATCCGAAACACAAAAGTGCGTAGCACTCTTTATTTGACGGACGGTATCTGGCACTGCGGTGGTACTACCTAGACGACTCAGTATCAAGTAATTATTATGGATATTATACAACTTATCTTTTTTTACAATAAGATACAAAGATGTACCTTAATTTAATTGTAATGGAACAATCTTGCGTCGACTAAGACACATCAGTCGACTCGTGTGGCTGAGGCATTAGTACACTTGAAAACGAGGAAAGTAGAGACAAACACAAATATTGATTGATTAGTTCAGCTGTACAAAGTCTTAACGCAGGAAGTTAATGAGCCGGGAAGGACAGGATAACCAATTTTATTGAAACTATCTTATTGTGGTGTGTGCGTGCGAATTTTCCTAGTTTATTTCAATGATGTAAAAAGAATAGATTCGTGATATGTTCTGAAAAAAGGGTTCCGAATGCAGTAACAGCACACATACACATATTTCGAATGAGCGGTCATATACCTAAACAAAGAGTCTACTCTATATTCTCTTTGGCGGTTCGTTTTTGAGGCACGGATGGCGTATCTACCTTTATATATACAGAATATCATTGGTTTATTTAGTTTGTTTCGAGCGTCGGTGGCTCAATGTTGTGTACTGTTGCCTTCCTACCGGGAGTGTGCAGGTTCAAATCCCACTACCTTCCCATGTGTTTTCGAATTTTCGAAATTATATGTACGTTATCCGACGCTCTTACGGTGAAGGAAAACATCGTGAGGAAACCGGCGCACGCCTGCGAAGAGATTCAAAGGTGATGCGTGAAGTCGAGCAATCCGCACTGGACCTGCGTGGACTTGTGGCTTCACCCTTCACGGGTAGGCTCGTGCCCCTCGGTGGGACCGTTTAAGGAGCTGCTGATGAATTTAGTTTTTAGCACTTTGGAGTTGGATTGTCTTGAACATAATATATGTTTATTGATTGAATGACACTAAAGGTCACAAACAATATTTTGTATTGTGTCTGGATTCCCGGCGTTCAATGGGTTTAACCACAGATTTCCCAATACAGGAGATGGGGCAAGCCGTGTTTAAAGTGAAACTGTAAGCTCAACGAGCATACACTGACTACCAGTTTACGCTCTGTGAGACGAGTCAAGACGCATGAATATTAGAAGAAATTACCGTTTTTTCAAAATGCCATCCTGTGTTGCAACATGCCATCATCGCAATGAATCAGTAAAACCAAGAAATATAATAACTTTTCACAGGTAAGAACCGAAAAGAAATTGCGACACTGGGACTGCCTATAAACTTGGCGGCTTGTCCAGTCTAATGTATATTCTGATGTCTGTGGTTTTAACGGTGTTTTGTAAAAGTAAGTAAAGGTTAGACTGAATATTGGAATTACAGCAATAATTTTTGCTGAACCAAATAATAAATAAATAAATATCCACCGACATTCACACAGCGCCATCTAGCCCCAAGGTAAGCGTGAAGCCTGTATTATGGGTACTAAACAATGGATAAACATACTTCTATATATTTTTTTGTAAATACTTACATATTATACATAGAGAACACCCAAACCATTACAAATAGACATGTTCATGCACACAAATGTTTGTACTACCCGGGGATCGAACCCGCAACCCTTGGTGATGCAGGCGACGTCTCAACCGCTACACTAAATGGGTCGTCGGTGTTAACTGTTGGTAATACCACATAGTAAATTACTTACTTTTTTCCCCATAGAAATGTAGGTTGGTACTATCCGTCCATCTTGTGGCTCCCATGTCATAAAATTTGGGCTTTCTCCAATTTTCGTCGCTCGCACCGTACGGGTCACACACAATTAACCTTTCAAGGTACATTGCGCACGCGCAGGTAATTGGAGCATCGATTGATTTACCGCAAACGTTCGGCTGTAAATCAAGATGGCGGAGTGATTTAATGACATTTCCCAAATTGGTAACTAACGACGGGATGCCAAGAGTTTAGAAATGCTAATTATAGTGAATGTATTTGTACTGTCGATGGATTGGGGACGTACCCACACCCATACTTAGGAATGAAAAATACATAAAATAAATAAATAAAAATAAAAGTTCTTAATTGCAGACAACTTAATCCATACATTTGTTAGTAAGACTCAAAATTAAATTAAATTAAAATGGGTTAGTAAAAAAAAATGTTATATTAATGACCACCGGTGTTGAAACTTGGGTGATCACTCTGTCCACAAAACACTTCAGCTTATTGGCAATAGTTTGAAAGGTGACGTTGGGACTAATCCCGACTCTGCACATCAAGGATGCTGTCTTCTTCCGGATAATGGCTTCAACGCCGTCGGTTTCGTATTCAGCGAACATCCCTGACGCGCTACAGAATCGCGGCACTCCCAATATCATCCTAAGCACATTATCATATTAAACACGTAGGGTATCTATCGCCTTTTTAGTAAAGCTGATTCATAGATTTCCCGTGCAAAAGCTTCGATAGTCCGCTTTAAAAAGCGTGATTTTTACGTCTTCTGAGCTTCTAGAAACCTTCTACCTCTAACAGCGAGGGTCCTACGCTCTCTTTCTATCAACATTGTTCTATGGTCGTCGCTCAGAAAAGTCACAGATATTTGAAATGTTCAAGCCATTGAGGGTTAATCCAGAAACATTTTCTGGACATTTAACGACGGCCCCCAAGACAATATACTGATATTTTGTAGCATAGACCATGAGAAAGCAGCAAAGGCAGCACACATCCTAAGCTTTTCCCTGATAAATCCCATAAAATATTAATACTTTAAATATTGTGTGTAATTTAAATGTATCTTATTAATTTATAATCCAACTACATTTTACTTTTCTAAAATTTAGAACAGCAAGTTTGTATCTCGCATCTCGACCTGTGCAGGTCACACAACAAAGCCTGCCAACCCGCACAACAAAGCTATGAGGAGCTTGTGCCGTAACCCAACACGCGGGTCCATTACGGATCGGAGGGTGTTCACGACTACCATCCTAAGGTAGACGGGACCTACGTCAATACAAGTACACTTATTGTAAAGCTATGTGTAGATAAATGACAAAACTGTAACCACTGATATAAAAAGATTAAAAGAGTAACTCGAGTTTCTTGCCGGCTCTTCTCGAAGATCTACTTATACCGAACCGGTGGTAGAGTCACAAAAAAATATGATAATAATAACAATTGACGATGAAAAATTATCTGTAACAGGTTTATTTGAATAAAGATTTTTTTTCTTTCTTTCTACGGCTTAAAGCGCCTTCTGAAGTACGGAATCACCTTCTGACAATCAGGTGATACAGGTCAAAATTTGATAAATATTTTCATGTCATAAATATAACAATACGTCAACATACATATATGACACATGTCAAGCGGCTCGAATCGTTTTTTGTTGATATTTCTTCGCGATTATGAGTATTATTAAACAAATTTTAATACATTTATCCCTGTTACCCTGTTTGTTATTCCTTTTACGGTTGACGAGAAACTTGCGTTACAAACATAAGCAAATCCGGTAACGAAATACGTAAATTAAAAATTCCAACAAAGTATCAAGTAAATAGCTCAATCAACGGTATTATTAAAAACGTACAACATACAATTTGGTACTCACTATATCGTGCGGTAATTAAGACATCAGTGAAAGATACTTTGGTCGAATCACACCCGTCAATTATAAACACATTAGCTGGATAATGACGCGTTGAGTGTGTGTAAAGTAGACGGTAATGTTGGCTAGAAAAGTGTTTGTGAAAAATGATATGTCATATGTTAAAATCCGTCAATTCGTTTAGGCTGCAGCAGGGAACATGGAAATCTCCATACATACGCTTGAAAAACATAATTCTTCTTCGGCAGTCGGTTAAAAATGGCTATTATCATCATCAGCTCTTATACTACTGAGGGGCTCGAACCTACCCGTTCGCGGGTGTTTAGTCGTCCACGTGGGCCCAGTGCGGATTGGTCGACTTCACGCACAGCCTTTGAATTTCTTCATAGTTTAGTTTCCTCATGATATGGATATTGTGATATATTGGTATTGGTACGTGGCGGGATTGGAAGCTATGCCTTCCAGATCGAAAGGATACAGTCCCCACCAATGAGCTCCCGACTCTCTTATGCACGAAACATTGCTATAGTACTAACAAACAATAATAATCGACTGTAGAAAGAAAGAATAATATTTATTTGGTTCAAAACAAAGTATAATATGTTAGTCCTTAAAATAATATTAAAAAAATAATAATAAAGCTACCAAAATGGTGGCCACTCAGCTAATGAGATAATTATTAATCACTGTACAGCACATGCCTTCATAATCATCATAACTATTGGGATTTTCAGCCATACCCATACCCATGCTTGGTTTAATTGGAGAACGTTAAGGACTAAAAAAAAAAAAAGGAGCAGGAGCCTACAATTTAGCATTCATTTCGAATTTTCTGTCAAACAACCGATGACTAACTACTATCAATACTAATTTATTTTGATTATTTCTGGCACTAATCGCTTCGTCATCAAGCCTTCAATCAATAGTGGGTAACTGAGTAAGACACCGTCGATCAGTTACGAGAGACTAGCACACTCCGAGTAATTCAATTCAATATATAATCATACTAAAGTGAATAAGTAAAGACTTAAAGATATTTATTTTAAATAATAAATAAATATCCACTGACATTCACACAGCGCCATCTAGGCCCAAGTTAAGCGTGAAGCTTGTATTATGGGTACTAAACAACTGATAAACATGCTTATATACTGTATTATTTTGTAAATACATACATTTTATACATAGAAAACACCCAGACCAATACAAACAGGCATGTTCATGCACACAAATATTTGTGCAGCCCGGGGATCGAACCCTTTGTGTTATAATCGACATCTCAACCGCTACACCAAATGGGTAAACATACCCTAACGCATTTTTATTTGACACAATATTATAAAGCAAAATTAGTGTAATACTTTTGTACACAATTGTACAGCAATCACAATTTCATAGGCTAAGTAGCAGTAGGTAGATGTTAAGCGTATATTTACAGCTGTTTAGTACGTGCTTTAATAGCGGCTTTCTGGTGAAATATAAAATATATGATAGTTTATTTTTAGTCCACTTTTTGGTCCAAGCCTTAATGTCTCTATTTAAACAGCTTCATTGTAAATGATTTTCATTTATTTGTAATGGTTAAGCTTTCTGATTATGTTACAAAGACTGTGAATTAGAAATTAGTCTCTTACATAATATAATTTTGGTTCTTATTTAAATATAATTCCATACTATACTGTAGTCAATAAAACTATATACTTTTTAATTAATTTTAATGACGTCTGACTTGGAGGCTGGATGAGAGAAGCAGAAGATCGTAATATATGGTACAGAATGGGTAAGAACTATGTCCAGTAGCGGACTGCGATAGGTTGAAGAGAGGGTCTCTGTCTGTTACTTAACGCGATAGCATCGAAAATTGGGGATACCATGATAAATAAGTAAAAGTATTCAGTTGCACATATGGTAGGGAATCATCGATGGCAATTGGTGCGGCAATGACCGCACTTTTTTAGCGAGACTTTTTCTGAAGTGTTAATAGGATAAAATGACGAATTATTACAGTTTATTCGATATGTTCAATACATTCTGACATCAATAACAGTATTGAAGATGATATTTATACATAATGACATCTATTTCTTATCAAGTTGATAGCTTGTTGACAATCGGACCATCACTGGTGTCAGCCTAAAATATATTTTTTCATGTACTGGTCACATTGTAGGCAGGGACCTACGGATTAAAGTCTTCCAACTCCGAAAACACTTTTTCAAATAAAATAGCAAGGTAATAATGTAAATTATATTAGAAAGTTATATTATAAAGTGGGGCGTCGGTAGCTAAATGGTGTGGACTGTTGCCCTCCTACCGGGAGGGTTGAGGTGCAAATCCCGACACGTACCAATGTGTTTTCGAATTTTCGAAATTATATGTACGTTATCCGACGCTCTTACGGTGAAGGAAAACGTGAGGAACCTACAAAATTAATCATCACAAACTTAACGCAACGCGTTTGCTTAATTTTCCTATGACGTCACTGTCAAACCAACACGTTTAAATTAATAGGTACTTAACCCTAATTAATACCTCAGCGTAATTAAAAGGGGATGTGCCATAGGGATATGCCTTTGAACTGTTCCTGTTGGATGATTATGTGAACTTCGTAATCCGAGGCGGGGATGACGTCACAGGACTTTGATCCGAGCTTTACGGTGTTGTAATTACAGTACATTTTGTACTCATGAATGTATAAAAAATACGTGTGTCATATAAAACGTGTCCTCGAAATGACAGCTCTTTTCTATGTCATTTTGACAAATAATTTTCGGATACTTTGGTATTTTTTTTTAACTAATTGTAAATATTTACCTACGAAAATGTTTAAAGTTAGGTTAATCTAAAAACGTAAATGAAATGGTGGAAGGACTGAATGGGATTTAGGTACCCAGGATGACAATGTTATCGCCTAGTTAAAACTTCGATCGAAAATTTAGTATAGAGATATTTTTTGTTGTCACAAAGTAAGTTTGACAATAAATCTACGCTAGCCAATCTGGAAATCTATTCAAAAAGCGAACTCTCTATGTTAAACTAACATCTATACTAATATATAAAGCTGAAGAGTTTGTTTGTTTGTTTGAACGCGCTAATCTCAGGAACTACTGGTTTGATTTGAAAAATTCTTTCAGTGTTAGATAGCTTATTTATCGAGGAAGGCTATAGGCATATCATCACGCTACGAGTAATAGAAGCGGAGCAGCAATGAAGAATGTTTCAAAATCGGGGGTATTTTTTCATACTTGGAGCTTCCGCTGCGTACGCTGAGTAAACGGTTAAAGTTACACAAAAGTCATGTATGAGAGTATTGTTCTCCTTTTAAAGGTCTACAAAAAGTCCGCGAGAGCATATGTCTATCTTTTAAGGTAAGCTCACTATAACATATTTTTTGCTAATAAAAATTCTGAAATTGACCCCGAAACCTTTAAAGTTGGAGGGAGGGGAAATCCTATTTATGTGATAAATGAAAGTACCGTGTTATCCCGAGTTTAATGCGAGCGAAACCGCGGGCAAAAGCTATATAAAATAAAACAACTAACCGTTTCCACGAATGTGTGCATATAAAAAACAGTTTTAACGAAAGTTCAGTGCAATGAAAATTTAAACATATGTGCACGTCTATTGTTTCACAGCTTGAATAGCAACCCGCTAACCATTGAAAACAGTATTTGATTTCGACGTTTCAATATTCAAAAATTGCGGGCGGAAAATTTGTGAATGGACTCTTATTTTTTTACGCGTTTTCCCATCTATTGTAAGGTTTTATTTAGAATGTAGTAATAAAATAGCTTGTTCATTTTTATGCCGAGTTTATCTGACATTTTTAATAATAGGCATTTTTATATGAACACGTGAAGAAACTATTCTGTGCGTAACTTCATCCAACCCAGAGTTTCGTTGTAACAGGACTTTGAATCTTAAATATTTATTTAGAAAGAAAGAAAGAAAAAGTAGTTGTTTGGGGCAAATCAAAGTATTAAAGTGCACGATAGCCCTTAATATGGTTAATCTAAACCTTTTCGTTGGAAATCACGATCCATTCGACAACTGAACTGTACTGAATTTTGTGCAGCGATGGGTTCCCCGTGATCAGTTCCCGTTTGTTGGTAGATATAGCAGGGGCAATGCCAATTAGCGATCCTCTCTGATAAGATGCCTACGGCCTGCAAATATTATCTCAACTCTTGCTAGCGTAAGGTGCAATGTATATGTGGTATGGGCGTAAAAAATTTGAAAACATATAATTCACTAGCGTACGCCCGCAATATTTTATGCGTGAATTATATGCATACATTTTTAGGATACTTTTCTAGATGCGTAATCCAAGGGTTGTGGGTTCGAATCCCGGAAGAAGACCGCTGTGTCAAAGTGAAAGTCAGTTTGTGCGATGCTTCCCAGTTTTTGTGGATATTGCTGACTGAATTAGATAGATAATTCATGTTCGTTCGGTGGCTCAATGGTGTGGACTGTGCCTTCCGAGCGGAAACACACACACACACACATATGTACGTTATCCGACACTCTTACGGAACAGGAAAACATCGTGAGGAAACCTGCGCACGCCTGCGAAGAGATCAAAGGTTGTGCGTGAAGTCGTCCAACCCGCACTGGGCCCGAGTGGACGACTAAGGCCTAATCACTGTATACGGTAGGCTCTAGCCCTCGGTGGGGTCGTTTAATGAGCTGACGATGATGTTATAAATATTATAATAACTTGCGCGCCCCTCCTATAACCAATACGTACGTATGTGTCGTGCGACTCGGACATTTTTTGGTTGATGATTCTTTGTGATTGTGCATCTTGTAAGTCATCATTTATCTAAGGCTACGGTCTGATCTCCTATAGCTAAGTAGTGTGGGACAACCTGAGCCCTGCATTAGGACATTATGTAATAATGAATAATATAAATTTCATAGAGCGTCGGTGGCTCAGTGTGGACTGTCGCCTTCCTACTGGGAGGGCTGAGGTTCAAATCCCGACACGTACCAATGTATTTTCGAATTTTTGAAAAATATATGTACGTTATCCGACGCTCTAACGGTGAAGGAAAACATCGTGAGGAAACCTTATGCACGCCTGCGAAGAGATTCGAAGGTTGTGTTGAAGTCGTCCAATCCGCACTGGGCCCGCGTGGACGACTAAGGCCTAATCACCCTATACGGGTAGGCTCGTGCCCCTCGGTGGGGACGTTTAAGGAGCTGATGATGATAAATTTAATATGCATTTTTTTATAAAAGCCAAATTCAGTAATCAATTTGTCATGCGTCTATACCTGATTGATTACAAACAAACATAAACAAAAAAGTACCTACATAATATTTGATTCAACTTAAATGGCTTTAATTACTCAAGCGAGCGTCCGCTATAAAAAACATTAGCGTTTGTAATCGCTACAACCCAGTAGATACTGTCCCTTCATTAGATTTCATTTCGCTTCCTTGAAGGGTCGAGTTCTATGTTTCTTGTTGATAACTTTTGTCCTAATTTAATTTCAACTTTACAATAACCTTTTAGGGAGGTTCATTTCTAATTAGCCCAAGGGAACGTTCCGTTTACGTTAATGGAAATTATTTTTTTTTATTTTAATTCGTATATATTTCTGCTTTATTTGACGTCGGTTTTGAGATTTGATCGTCGATTCGATTCGTCGGTTCGACGATGGTTTGAGATTTATTAATTTTGCTTTTTAACCGACTATAAAATGTGGTGTGGTTTTTAAATTCGATCGTATTTACTTTTTAATTAATGATTATCACACATAAATATAATAAGATGACCATATTGTTATTATAGGCCTTAAACTTTCACTGGAGCCGGCCTGCACAACATAGCTATGTCGTAGTGTATATTGGTGTAAACACAGACCGAATATACAATTAGACTGGACAAGCCGCCAAGTTTATAGGCAGTCTCAGAGTCGCAATTTCTTTTCGGTTCTTACCTGTGAAAAGTTATTATATTTCTTGTTAAATTTACTGATTCATTGCGATGATGGCATGTTACAATTGCACAGGATGGTATTTTGGAAAAAAACGGTTAATTCTTCTAATATTCGTTCGTCTTGACTCGTCTCACAGAGCGTAAACTGGCAGCCAGTGTATGCTCGTTGAGCTTACATTTGTCGCACTTTAAACGCGGCTTGCCCCATCTCCTGTATTGGGAAATCTGTGGGTGTAAACGATTAAGTAACATCTAAAGATGCAAGGAATAACATTTCCTTTAATCAGGCTATTTTGCCAATGTCCTTACTGATAAGAAATACCCCATTTGACATTTGACCCAATAAGTGTTGCGGTTGAGTCGTCGGCTGCAACACCCAGGGTTTCGGGTTCGACCCCTGGGCAGTACATTTGTGTGCATAAACATGTCTGTTTGTAATATTGTAATGGTCTGGATGTTTTTATGTATAATATGTATGTATTTACAAAATGTATATTTAATACCCATAATACAGGCTTCACGCTTAACTTGGGGCTAGATAGCGCTGTGTGAATGTCATTGGATATATTTTTTTTTTTTTTTGAATAGAATAATTTTTCCGAAGAAAAGAATTAATTTTGCATTTACTTATTTTATTGTTACGATCCAGTTTGCTTCAATAGCAAAAATTGACTACATTTTTTTTCTCTTTATTTAGGATAACAGCCAATTACCCACAAGGTATATGTAAGTCTCATTACTTAGTTTAGAGTCAATGTGCAACCAGCACCATTATCCACATATTATTAATTTAAAATTTAGTTACTTCGGAAGTACACAAAAAGAGAAAAGCTGTTCTATATTACTGCAAAGGCACAAATGTAGATTCAATGTTACACACAAGCTACACAGAGAGAGATGAAAGGGATATCATTATGGCTCCAACTGGATTAATCTTTGATACAAATTATTATTAGTACTTGAACTGACGTACAATTCGATACAGAGAAACCATACTTTGAATTATATTTTTATACTATCTTTATCGATCTTTTCTATCAATTTTATAATATTTTTCTTAAATGTATGTAATGATACTGCAAACATGTCGCAGCATACAAAGTAATCGTTATATGATTACATTATCCTCCATAAGATTACACTTGAGAAAACAATAGACGTCCCTCTGAACTCGATATCTTAGGTGTTCTCCACTCAGCTATAGAGGCAATAGGTAAGTGTATATTTTCGTCAAATGGGATAGGCCAGTGATAATGGGTAATTCCAGATAATGACTGTATTAAGGTCCAGGTGTACACCCGCTGGGGGGAGTGGATCTGTGTGAGCGTAATTAAATATTAAATAAATTTGTAGAGGTGCTTTTACTTTATGATATCTACGTACGTATGTTGAGTCATCCGTATATTGTGAATTGGTCATTTCGATTTAGGAAATATCTAATAGTAGAATTTATTTAGACATTGAAAGCGAGTTTTAAATAATAAATTTTCAAATTTTCGTAGTGTTGAAGAGTCTTCTGATCTGGAGGATGCAGATTCAAATCCCGCCACATACATATCAATGTCTGTACGAATTTTCGATATTATTGTTAGTTTTCGATATTATATTATTATAGTGAAGAATATATCGTGAGGAAACCTGCCAACACCTATGAAGAGATTCAAAAGTTGTGCGTGAAGTCGTCCAACCGGCACTGGGCCCGCGTGGACGACTAAGGCCTAATTACCCTATACGGGTAGGCTAGTGCCCCTCGGTGGGGACGTTAAATGAGCTGATGATGAGTGAATTTACATTCTTGCTCCTCCATACAATTTATATTCACTCATCCTTCTTACGGTCATCATCTTCTTGTTATCACCATCTATATGAGACACTAGACCTACTTATTCATCTAATGGTTACGCTTGAAGATTTTTGAGCTGTGGTAAGTTCAACGTCTTATATTTTTTATACTACAAATTTCCATAACCACCAACTTCTGTACTCCGTAACTATGTACGCGTAAATCGGCGACAGCTATATATGGCGTGCTCTGTCTTTGTGTTCGTACCTCGTGACGTAATGACATCATTTAATAGAGCGTGACGTATTTACTATTCCGCTTCATAACACACTAAGAATAGATAGTTCGGTACTACGTAGAGGTATGCTGCTGTAATTAAAATGTTAAAACACACATTGGTAGAAAAAGAATTCATCATCAGCTCATCCAACGTCCCACCGAAGGCACGAGCCTACTCGTAAAGGGTGTATAGGCCTTAGTCGTCCACGCGGGCCCAGTGCGGATTTGACGACTTCACGCACAACCTTTGAATCTCTTCGCAGGCGTGCGCAGGTTTCCTCACGATGTTTTCCTTCACCGTAAGAGCGCCGGATAAGACGATATAATTTCGCAAATTCGAAATCACATTGGTACGTGGTAGGATTTGAACCTGCGCCCTCCCGGTAGAAAGGCAACAGTCCACACCATTTAGCCACCGACGCTCAAAGAAAATACCGATAACAGACAGCGACCAGTGTTGCCATCTGAGTTTTAGAAAAAGGGCTTTTTGAGAAGTAAAAAAGGGCTCGATAGGCTAGCCCTATCACCCTATCATTGGGCATCAAAACATTATCTGTGCTAAAAATGATAAAAAATCATGTCAATAAGCCGTTTATTTTGAGCGTATTAAAAAAGGTCATCATGACCGATGAAAAAGCAAAAAAAGTACTTGTTAGCATGCGAAAACTTCATAATCAACAAAAGACAAATGACAAAATCGTACTTTGAGGCTCTTGAACCTTGATGATATTAAATATATTTGTTTTGGTTAAATACGTATTTAATTTAAGGTTGTGGTTACCTCAATATGAATTTTGTAATTTGATTACTCATATGTGGAGATTCGTAATTAGTATTGTACTCTTATCATATTGTTATACTTTACTATAGTGTCTCTTGAAACTGTAAATCTTCCAAAAAATAAATAAATAAATAAATAATAAGGTAATATTTTCAAGATAGTGGAAAAGAGCTAGATTGCTCTTTTCGGGCGTAAAAAAAGTATCACCTTTACTAAAAGTGCTAGATCTAGCTACAAAAGGGCTAAGGTGGCAACACTGCCAACGGCCAACAGCGAGTCGTTCCGAAAAAAAATAGACTGATTGATTGACGTAATAATATTTTCTTCAGCTTTTCAATGACGATGACAAAAAGTAACAGAGAAATGTTAGAACAGCAATGCTTCAGTATAAAACGTAACCAACGTAATTGCAAATGTATTTCAAAATTTAAATGAGTCATCCAACACTTTTCGTACACAAAGACAGGCTGTGACCCGATTCCGAAGAAATGACTCACCACTCGATTTCATTACGCGACATTTGTCTACAATCATTTACTATTTAAATTAGTCAGAAGGGAAAATGAATATGGGGAATTTATGGAAAATTTAACGATAGCTTAAATAACGAATGATTTGGTTTAGCTGCTGGTATATGCACATATGCATATGCACACTGAATCATCAGCTCATAAAAGTCCCTATCGAGGGGCCCGAGCATACCCGTACAAGGGTGTATAGGCCTTAGTCGTCCACGTGGGCCCTGTGCGGATTACCCGACTTCACGCAAAACTTTTCAATCTCTTCGCAAGCATGCGCAGGTTTCCTCACGATGTTTTCCTTCGCTGTAAGAGCGTCGGATAAACGTACAAATAATATCGAAATTTCGTAAACATATTAGTATGTGGCGGGATTTGAACCTGCACCCTCCAGATCGGAAGGTAACAGTCCACACCAATGAGCCACCGACGCTTATAATTTCTTTTCAATGTTTTACAGTCACAGTGGTCATGGACAGACTGAGTTGACAGACGCCTTACATCCTGCCTAGCTGTCATGTCATGTGTCACTTTTCGAAGTGTATTACTAATGTTACTAGGTGGTAGACTTGGTACTAAGTCGTTTATGTAGGTACCACCGCAGTACCAGATATCGTCCCGTGAAATAGTAGTGTTTTACGCTTCAGTGTTATGGGATGAGGGCACTGTAGCTAGTAAAATTACCGGCTATAAGAGACCTAACATCTATTGACTCGGATGACGGGCGCAGTGCGTTATTGATGGAGAATAATAACTGTCAATTAGTTGTTGGTCACTTTCAATGCCGCTCTGTCATGGTCAGGCGTATCACTTACCATTAGGTAAGTGTTACTCACCGTCCTGTACATTTTGTAACATAAAAAATAATAGTTTTAAAATTGATATTTTTGTGAAAAAAACGCCCTACACTTTGACATAGTTAATGATACACGCTTTGACATGCAACAATTAATTGCAATTTTGAAGCTTAAATGTTTCATTCGTCTCTCCCCGCGTAACTAGTAAATGAGTTCAGACTAATTTTAGCGAAATCTAATGGACCACAACTTAAAACAAATGTTACATCACAATGCTACTAATTCCTATTTGAAGTCAAACATTTTGGCTTATTTTTGTCCAAAAAATACAATCTTATTGTTACTAAGTTAAAGTTTACTTTCAAATGTTTGCAATCTGCACTCTTCATGCGCAACATTTGGTACTTTGCAAATTTACAAATGGAGTCGTGTAAATCTTTATTACAATGTCTTAAAGTTTAGAATGGAGGCATTACGTTTTGAAAGTGAGATTTTGATGGATAGCTGTGACAAAGAAACGGTTTGGAGTTGAGACAAGTATGTATGGGTTTAAGTGTTCATAAATTAATAGTGTGGAATGACATAATGAGGTGTTTCGGGCGTTGTTATAATTGGATATTAGGTGGGTTACGATTTCCTTTGGTGAACATACATTATTATACTTTTCATGTTTGTTATAGCAAAAAAGAAAAAACAATAAAGATCAGCACTATATAAAAGAGAATAAAAGAGAGTCAATATTACAAAATATGATTTATGTGATAAGAAATATGTAAAAATACGAATAGCTGCCTTTGGGCGGTGATCTACCCTGGGCTAATGATATTCTGTATATATATAAAGGTAGATATCCGTGCCCCAAAAACGAACCGCCGAAGAGAGTACAGTTTGAACTCTTTTTTAGGTAAATGTGTTCGAAATTCGAAATATGTGTATATGTGTCACTGCATTCGGAACACTTTTTCAATGTTTGTTTTGTGAGCATATCACGAATCCATACTTTTTACATCATTTTCTAGACCGCCCAGGGCATTTTCATTGCCCTGGGCGGTCTAGAAAACCTGAATAGACTGCGGGTTGGTATTGGCTGGTGCCGTGAAACTCGGGTAAGATGGGGATGTTCCAGAAGTCTGTATGAGTGTTGTGCTCTTCAGATAATGGAACTCCTACTGTCTTGCCCGAATCTTCGTGCGGTTTCCGCCACCTCTGGATGGCAAATGAATAGGCGACCAAAGTGGTCCAATATTGGACTCATTATTAAGCTTAATCCATATTGTTTCATAGAAGAACAAGAAAATTGTAACTAGATAGTATAATACTAAATATTGTAAATAAATATTAATTACAAATCAAATACTAAAATAGTGAAAGTTAATGTGTCAAGAAATACGAGTTGCTAGTAATAAAAATTGTTTAATAACAATGATTTAGTCTATAGATAATCATATTATTATTATATTCTACTCTTAACTTAATTACTACATTACGCAGATAAATATTACGAGTGTTATATTTTCCTTTAAATTAGACAGGATTTGATAAAAATTTAACAAACGTCTGAATGTTGTGTCTAATTCAATATTTTTCTCATCTGATTAAATGTTTAGGTCTTTCATGATCAGATGATCATCTTTGTATATATTTTTATACCATGATGAGGCATCGTGCTGAAGCATAGCTCCCCACACCGCTCTATATTCCAGGCATATCCCTACACTAGCTGAGCAAGCGGCATTACTCGCGGTCTAAGATATTCTTCCGCAGTAAAACGTAACAAATGTGTTAATCCTGGTCCTATGTATATCATCATCATCAGCTCATTAAACGTCCCCACCAGGGGCACGAGCCTACCCGTATAGGGTGATTAGGCTTTAGTCGTCCACGCGGGCCCAGTGCGGATTGGACGACTTCACACACAACCTTTAAATCTCTTCGCAGGCGTGCATGAATGTTTCCTCACTATGTGTTCCTTCACTGTAAAAGCGTCGGATAACGTACATATAATTTTGGAAATTCGAAAACACATTGGTACGTGGCGGGATTTGAACCTCAGCCCTCCCGTCGCATATGTATATGTCAGTTAACAATTAAAATCCCTTCGTAATAGGCCGCCGCACAGTGTAAAAATCCTTTATTATATAAAATAAAAAGTTTTCAAATATAAAGTAGCTTGTGTATGTCCTTATTACATCAGCTATACTTATCAATGAAAGACTCGTTAAAATCGGCCCAGCCGTTTCAGAGATCACCCGGAACAAACAAACAGACAAACATTTTAAAAAGTGTTGTTTTGGCGTATGAACCGTATTCATATGCATGAGGAAAAAAAGGGTTCCGGGTTCGATACCCGGGCAGTACAAACATTTGTGTGCATGAACATGTCTGTTTGTAATGGTCTGGGTGTTTTCTATGTATGATATGTATTTACAAAAAAAAATGTATTTAAGTATGTTTATCCGTTGTTTAGTACCCATAATACAGGCTTCACGCTTAACTTGGGGCTAGATAGCGCTGTGAGAATGTCTATTAAAAAATAAAATTTGATTCATACAAGCCAACCTTATGGTCGTTGGAGCAGATGAGTTCTGGAGTGGAGACCGCGTCTTGGCAAGCGTAGCGTAGGACGCCCTCCGGCCCGATGGACCGACGACTTGCGAAAGGTCGCTGGTGGAGGCTGGATGAGAAAAGCGGGGGACCGGGATATCTGGCGCAAAATGGGGGAGACCTATGTCCAGCAGTGGACTTCGATAGGTTGAATAATAGTAATAGTAAGCCAACCTTAGACTGCGCCTGTTTTCAAAATGCTCATTTTACCTCCCAACCTCACGCATAATTACTTTGTAAACGGCGCTCCGATACATAAATCTTAGATAATCATTAGCATTATTAATAGGCCCGTGGTAACCTTTTGTCCAGGAGTGCGTTATTGGTTACAATGATGGATGGCTTAAGCAACTTCGCCATTACAGTTTAAGTCGGACGATCTGCGTTGAATGTCACGCATTGTGCTACACGCTGTCATGGTTCAATTGATGTACTCGGAGTTGATATTACCGTTTGAAATCATTAATGTCGTAGGCCGAAACTCACAGAGATTTACGCCCGTATTATAGAACGAGACTCAAGTGTTGATCTCTACCTGAATAGTTAAAAAATTGGCCAAGCGCGAGTCGACTCGCCCATGGAGGGTTCCGCAGCAGTAACATAAAATAAAGTATCTTTTTATATGCACATACTACATAGTGCGGCATTGAAGGAGACCAACAACTGATTGACAATTATTATCCTCCATCAATGCCGCACTACGCCCGTCACCTGAAACAACTGATGTTAGGTCTCTCATTATCGGTTATTTCACTAGCTACAGTGCCCTCATCCTGTAACACAGAAGTGCATAACATTCCTGTCACGGGACGATATCTGGCACTGCGGTGGTACCTACCTAGACGACTCAGTATCGAGCCCTAAGTAGACCTTAAAGTAACAAATTTTGTATGAGCCTTGGTTGATTTTAATAAATATATTTTATGTATTCAAATCGCAGTTCTTACTTTAATTTAATTTCAATTATATTATTCAAGTTAATTATAAGTTTCTTCTTATTATTATTTTTTGGCGATCTGGGACACCTTTTTTACGTTCTGCAGGTTTCTTAGTTTATAGATTTATTATATTTTTGAACTTAAATTAAAACATTTTTTTACCAAATAAAGAGAAACTTATAATTAGCTAATATATTTTATTAATTTCGTTTTACTAGTGGCGTTAACCGCTCTATACATCCAGTTTTAAGTGTAGTTGCGCAATGGCAGTTTCGGTGGTGTATCGACGCTCGATTGGTCGACATCTGGCGCCGTAATTAGACCCTCTATCGTTCTATATACTGCTTCATCCGTATTCACACAACTTAACCTATACATTGCTCGTTTACATCCACCTTTGAAATCTAAACCCCATACAAATAGTTCGATGCACACCAAATTATGCGACGCAGTATTCAAGCCAGTTTTCGGCATGGAGTAACTACCACATGTGCTTACGATTAGTCTGCAAACAGACGTTAACTTTAATCCTTACCGGTTGGCAAATAAAGGCGAATATCGCAAAGCATGTCCTCGAAAGCAAAATAATAAGCTCTTTCATTAGATATTGGATGTTGCGTAATTACGAACGCCCCAGTCTTTAGTAGTTCAGTTTTTATTGCCACGATTGGTTTAATTGCTAGTAAACTAATGATAGTGTAATAAAAATCATTGTACTTGTTTCATTTGCAAAATTAAGTGTGGTACATTGGTTGTTATTTAAAGGATTTATAGCAGTAGATGAGAGCGTCGGTGGCTCAGTGGTGTGGACTCTCGCCTTCCTACCGGGAGGGCTGAGGTTCAAATCCCGACACGTACCAATGTATTTTCGAATTTTCGAAAAATATATGTACGTTATCCGACGCTCTTACGGTGAAGGAAAACATCGTGAGGAAACCTTCATGCACGCCTGCGAAGAGATTCGAAGGTTGTGTGTGAAGTCGTCCAATCCGCGCTGGGCCCGCGTGGTCGACTAAGGCCTAATCACCCTATACGGGTAGGCTCGTGCCCCTCGGTGGGGACGTTTAATGAGCTGATGATGATAGCAGTAGATAAAGGTCTAAGCTAGTCACCTGGCACCTTAGATGAACAATAAACTAACGAGATGCACGAAGAAATATCAACCAAAAATGTCCGAGCCGCTTGACACATACGTTAACAAATGTTATATTTATGACCACAGATTTCCCAATACAGAGATGGGGCAAGCCGCGTTTAAAGTGCGACAACTGTAAGCTCAACGAGCATACACTGGCTACCAGTTTACGCTCTGTGAGACGAGTCAAGACGCACGAATATTAGAAGAAATTACCGTTTTTTCCAAAATGCCATCCTGTGTGTAACATGCCCATCGTAATGAATCAGTAAAACCAAGAAATATAATAACTTTTCACAGGTAAGAACCGAAAAGAAATTGCGACACTGGGACTGCCTATAAACTTGTCCAGTCTAATGTATATTCTGATGTCTGTGTTTATGACATACAATTATTACATTGGTACGTTGCGGATTTTGAACCTGCACCTTTCAGATTGATGGGCAATAGTCCTCACCAATGAGCCATAGATGCTCTTAAACATGAATGTTTAGTGCAATAACTTTGTGGTATATCTCATTATTTGTTTTGGAACATTTCAGCAGTAATTGAGTATTCCATTGTGACATATCCAATGATATTATGTATATATAAAGGTAGATACGCCACCCGTGCCTCAAAAACTAACCGCCAAAGAGAATACAGTTGTATCCTCTTTGTTTAGGTAAATGTGTTTGAAATTCGGAATATGTGTGTGTGTGCTGTCGCTGCATTCGGAACACTTTTTCTGTTGTTTTGAGAGCATATCACGAATCTATACTTTTTACATCATTGGACATATCCCGTACAAAACTAATGAATGGCTTATGACAAAGTGGTGACGTAATCGAAAGTGACCACCCCTCTGCGTAATAGCTTTATCTTGTATCTGTGAGATATCACCAATCTTTATTAACCGAATGTTTGTCAACTTAGCAAAAGGGATGATAAGGGTTTTCTATCAATCAATCAGCCTATAATCACCCGCTCCATATCACAGGCTAAGGGTCAGGCGACTGAGTTTCATCCGGTTCTTAGCTATGTTTAATGAAAATTGATCCAAGATGGCCACCGCCTCGAAATGGCGGATTACATAATTTTGCACAAATCCCTCAATATGGGTATCAATTAAAAGTACTTGACTAGTAAAATTCTATACAATATGTCAGGTCAGATACATATTCTTTGGCGGTAAGGGTTTTTGAATTAAAATGCCAATTTCAACAATCATTAAAAAAAGCTGAAAACGTGACTCGTGACTGACTGGAGGCCATTCGGCCTATCTAAGTGTTATTCTGCTATTTTCGCATTACCGACTCCCGAATTCGTTCATAACAATCAATACTCCGTAACTGTATACCAAGAACCAACGTGACAAATGATCCAATAGTGATACTCAGTGTGCTTAAATTTATCGATATCGGTATTATTTTACTTGTATTTTTTTTATTAGCACAATAAAATAAATAAAAAAATATTCTTAGTAACTTAACATCAATGAAGAGCAAATGGTTAATGTAACTGTTACCTTCCAAGCTGGAGGTGCAGGTTCAACTCCGCCATATACCAATGTGTTATCGAATTTTCGAAATTATATGAACGTTTATCCAACGCTCTTACGGTGAAGGAAAACATCGTGAGAAAACTTGCGCACGCCTGCAAAGAAATTCAAAGATTGTTTGTGAAGTCAGCCATTCCGCACTAGGCCCATGCAGACTCGTGTAGGCTCGTGCCCCTCGGTGGGGTCGAATAATGATCTGATGATAATAATATATAACTGTTAAAATAAACAAGTTTCATAAATAAGCTGATATATCGACAATGTCGTTTATTCCCATCCCTAGCTGCTAACGCGTTCCTCATCCCCTGAGTAGGAGCCCTTACCTCCGTGCTAGGACGAATAACTCAAGGGGCAAGTTCCGAGAAAAACAAAAGGTGGACATCGAAACATTATGGTGTATAGATATATGTTGTAAATGCTATGGATGAGATGTTTTTGCTATTTACTTAGCTAATGTTAGTTCAATGTAGGTAAGTTATGAACACATATTGAGCTTGATATATGATGAATAGTTTAGTCAATGAATTAAAAAAAAATGATTTATTTTTATGTCGTAATGTGAACAGGACGTTCGTTTGTTCACCTGGTAAGTGATACGCCTGACCATAACAGATGCAGTATTAGTAGAAATTAGTAACAATACCTGTTTTAATTTTCCGCCAATACTGCCTGCATCCGTCACCCGACGACAGATAATAGGTCTCTTATACACGTTAATTTCACTAGCTACAGTGCCTTCATCCGAAACTCATAAGTGCAAAACATTTCTATTCACGCCACGATATTGGCACTGCAGTGGTACCTATCTAGACGACTCAATAGTAAATTAATTATCAAAGCGATAAATTGAAGTAACGAATTCATTTATCATAACAATAAACTTTACTGATTTCTTTTCTTGTTATCAATATTCGATTTTTTGGTTGGATATCAAAACTGGATAGACAGCGAAATTTACTTTCAAAGTTCAAATAAACATTTGACGATTCAGAAGTAGTTTAACAAACAAAATATTGTTTCCGGTATTTATAGATGCTCGCCACACGCAAGAGTTAAATTGGTATCAAGATTGAGTATGATGTGTGATGTCCTTACACATGCAGTCTTTAGAATATTACATTCTAACATATTGTATTATGTTATTCATTATATGAGGCAGTATTATCATATAATATGTTTTATCTGAGTTGCGGATTATCCTTATCACACTTCGCACTTTGACCTAAATCATGGTTTTCGATTCAATTTTTTATCAGTACCGACATGATATTAGCATTATGCAATTGTTTATGTTATAAAATTGCGTACGTTCCTTTTTTTGCGACATATGGCACTTTGTCACACATGAACAGATTTCGAGAATCTATCTATGTGAAGTTTTTAAAAACCTTTATCTAATATAAATAACAATGGTAACAAAATTTACCAGCTGGGAATAAAAGTATGAAGAAATGAAATGTTTACGAAACGCAACTTTTTGATAGGTATAATTTGAGGTTTACGAAATGGGAAGTTTACCAGGTGGGAAGTAGCCGTATTTCGGCTCTTTTACTGACAGCGTGGTGTTTACCTACTAATTTGACTGTTTCTGTGTTTTTATTTTCAGTTTATTGATTTTGTTTGCATATGTTTTTTCTTGTAGCTCATACCCTATTTCGGCGCTTAAGGTAGCATCAACACAAATGTTCACCTGCCCCGTGAAATTGCCCGGATCAATCAGATTTGACAGGAGTCCCGGTGACACAATATAACACCGTCCGAGCTGATTTATCGGCGATAATCCTAAATTAGTTGCCCACAATCTGTAATAGCCCTTGCACTGAGCACGGTCAGGCTTTGTGTATCCGTATAGCTCAGGAAAACCTCTTTTAACAGATATTAATCAATATTCTACCGACCTACTGAAAGGTTATTAACTAAGAAATGCAAGTTATAGGATTATGAATATTATAATAAAAATATCTAAATGTGTAGAATGTATCTAATTTTATATGTAATTTGACGACCCAGTGGTGTTGCGGTTGAGATGTCGACAGCAACACCAAGGGTTCCGGGTTCGATCCCCGGGCAGTACAAATATTTGTGTACATGAACATTTCTGTTTGTAATGGTCTGGGTGTTTTCTATATATGTAATATATATATATAGTATAATATGTGTGTATTTACCAAAAAAAAATATATAAGTATATTTATCCGTTGTTTTGTACCCATAATACAGGCTTCACGCTTAACTTGGGGCTAGATGGCGCTGTGTGAATGTCAGTGGATAGTTATTATATTTATTTATATTTATCTATTTAAAATTTGTCTGAAAAGTGTATTTGTCTTTAAGTTATCGCAGTCTATTGTTCAAAGATCTTCTACATTCTGCGCTAGATACCCTTGTCCTTCGTTTTTCTCATCCAGCCTCCACCAGCAACCTATCGTAAGTGATTGGTCCATTTGGCCATAGAGCGGTCTCAAGTCCAGAACATGAAAAATGTCTCAGTTTCCTATTAATATATGAATTGTTAAGTTTTTCAGTTATTTCGCTGGTAATGAAACTACCAACTATAACTTTTGCTTCATCATTTACCTCTACAATATACCTATAAAATCCTTATTCCAAGATGCTCTCAAAAATTACATATTTTCGTCGAAATTGATGCGATTTGGTGAAATATTTTGACAATTTACCTTTATCATAGCAATCTTATTTAATGTTATATTATAATTATAAATTTAAAATGATTTCAAAACTGTGGAAACTTACTAGAAAAGCAACTTGAAGTGGTAGTGAGCAGGACACATAGTGCCGAAAAGGTCCTCGAGTGATTTCCGCGGAATGGAAAAAAGCGTAGGTCGACCCTCGCCCAGATAGGCCTTCGTTCAGTAATAGACATTATCCGTAATGGTCATGAACTCATGAATAACCATGGCATCGCAGGCGGGCAGGGTTCCCTCATGATGTTTTCCTTCACCGTAAGAGCATCAGATAACGTACATATAATTTCGAAAATTCGAAAAAACATCAGTACGTGGCGGGGTTTGAACCTCTGCCCTCCCGCTAGGAGGATAACAGTCCACACCATTAAGCCACCTGCGCTGTTGTTATTTTTTAGCTTAAACCAATAATTAAAAAAATTATCTATTCTAGATTCACGTGTTTGAATGAAATTTTGTGAAGTCAAGAAAGCAAAGGTGACTGGTACTGATTAAGATTCTTGAAAATGAAACAAAGTGATTTTTACTCGTACCAAAATATTTTTTTCCTCTCACGCTTTTATGTATAAATAAGACATGTTTCTTCGGTGGCTGCATAAGTTGTATAATTACAACGTGTATCATAAAATAAATCACCCATGTATTAGAAAATATTCACTCAGATAAAGTTGACTCGATCACAATTTAGTCTATATTTGAAACTTACAAAATAACCGATATCACGATTTATTCACTGATTCAATATCTTATCAATTTCAACCTTAAAGAATCCACGTATTATTTTCAACCCAGGCTCATTCGCTTTCTGGTACCAGTCGTATTTCTTCAGTTTCTCGAACCAAGCTTTCAGTTTCGGAAACTCATCCAGAGAAATGAATGTTTCTAATGTCGATATAGACGCTACGAGCGACACGTCAGCCACAGTCAGGTGGTTTGCTGCCAAAAACTCCCTCTGATTGAGATACTTTTCCAAAATTCCGAGCACATCTTTGACATCATCAATAGCTTTTTCTACAACATCTTTTCTTTTTGCACCAACTACTACTTCCATTACCAAAGCACGAAATTTAGGGAATATATTACCAGCGTCTAAAAATAAGCGTTGATCTATTATTGCCTTCTCTTCTACTGCGGACGGGTACAATGTAGATCTCTTGTCTCCTCCATATTTACTGACTAGATATGTGATGATGGCATGGCTATCTCCTAGTTTGAAGTCACCGTCAACGAGAACGGGATCGTGTGTTCTGGATTTAAAGCTGTGTATTCAGGAGTTCTTGTGTCTCCTTTCATGACGTTCAGGTCCTCGGTTTCATAGTTCAAGCCGAGTAGTTCAAGTGCCATCAATGCTCCACGAGCTGGTGGGCTCACGTCAGCTTTGTAGATTTTTATCGGCATTTTTTGCGGTGTAATTATTGACAACACAGGTATATCGCTCACACACTTGATACGTAATGCGATAATCTGATTTTATCGCTGTATTTATATACTCGAAGTTAAGTAGATAAACATTTTCCTTGATTTTGTATTTTTTACGGTTTTAGTGTCTCATAATATGATAATTTGTTACTAAACCTGTTTCACACACTATGCGTGACAGATCATGATCTAAATCTAGAAGGGACTGGAATACGTTGTTGATATGAGAAACGTGTTTATTAATTTAATTTAATTGGTTATACAACACGTTATGTTTAAATATTTGTGTGAACATCAATTAATTATATTCGGAAACTGTATTTTTCTTATTGAGAAAAAGTACTATTTCTTTATATGCTGAGCAATAAGTATTCTACTATTTCTTTTATATTTTTACACGGCCTTTCACTAATATATCAATTCTATACTGAATGTTGATGCAAAGAGAGGAGTCAGTAGCGTAGCTCGCTGTATTGTCTGTGTGTTATATTTTTGGCGTGCTATTTTGTTAAATAAAGATTTACTATTAGTATATTTACTCTGTGAGTTTTCTCATTAATTCGAAGTAAGCCTATAACATTGAGAGAGAGCGCAGGGCCCTAGTAGTCAGAAGTACTCTTATTTGGCAGGTAGCTGATGTAATTAGGAAAAGCTTCGGCTACTTTTATTTTCTTAAAAGCTTTCTTTAAAACAATAATGATGTTCCGCGCGGCGGCCTTAACGTGACTTAACGAAGCGATTTGAATAAAACTTATATGAAGTTAGCTGACACCCGGAATAAACATATAGGCTACGTTTTACTGCGGGAGAAAATCTTACACCGTGGGGTATAGCTAGTAGAATATAAAAGTCTATATAAAAGAAATTGGAAGAGACATTGCTAGCAATTAGTTTATATTTTATAAATACATATATAATTTATAACCTAACACAGTACTTGATTACGTCGTGAAGAAATAATTTATTAGCTACGCTTTCTTGTCATTAAAATGCTTGTATATTTTTATGGAGAAATCGTGATTATAAAATTAGTCACGATTAAAATAATGGTTTTAATTATTATTTTCCAACATGGGATACCTACTCGTATTTTTCATGCGGGGACGTCTATTAGAATGCCATATCGTCACCACCCTTAAAATATTTTTTTTATTGTCTTAGTCACCTTCTATAGTAGAAACTATTACAAAAAATGGATCACTCTTTATGACGTATAAAATATGACTGACTATAAATGCAAAATTATTTTTTTGTCTAGTTTCTTAAGAAAATTCTAATGGGATTCACAGTATACATACCTTTGTTTTTACTGACCGTGACTGTTGACCGTAGTAATTGCGTAGTCACTGAAACATCGGGAACAAAATAATACAAAGTTTTAATTTAACACGTCTCAATCCGTAAAATAATTTTATTCAACATCAGTGACCAGCAGGCCGATTGCGCTAAATTTTTACAGCTATTACCTACACTTGGACCGAAATACAACTTTTTGGTCAATTTCATATCACGCTAATTATTTGACAGCTAGTTCAGATAAAATTGAAACTTAAGCAAGGCAATACCGAATATTGAAAAAATTACAGGATCAGAACAATGATGTAAAAAAGTATAGATTCATGATATGCTCACAAAACAATCGAAAAAAGTGTTCCGAATGCAGTGATGCCGAGTGCATTGAATCGGAAGGATACCGTAACTACACCCATATTATTTATAATCGAAACGTTTCGTAATAAAATAACGCGATCGGCCTGCAGTTTTAGATTAAAAATACATACACTATACAATATTACACACACACAGACTAGATAAAGAGAAAAATACCAATGAAACCGGCACCTTATTCGAAGCGTGTTACAGTGAACACCCAAACTCCTTCCCCACAGAAAGGTCCGCTTCTAATTATATTTGCAGTAGATTTATTCCGGTCGGTCCGTTTGTCAATGTTCACGGCTAAATTAATTAGTGGGACGGTCACGGGTTCGGTTCCCGCTGTATCTGGATGGTCATTTGGGATGAGAGCAATTTGGCTAAAATATCGGCCGGCCATCGAACACGGATTATTTATTGGATTTTTTCCGTGAGTGTTAGCGTTAGACCGTATCGGCGAATGTGTTGTTTGATTGATGGTTGATTAATTGAAATGCTACCGCGATTTTGGTCGATTCACATTTTAACTTGATCTGGGCTTCAATTCTTTTAATGACTTGACATTACGATACTATAGCGACACTTTTCAATACGGCTGTTTTGGTATTTGGCTCCAACTTTAATGTTAACGGTTTAGAATGGCAATCACAACTAGCTTTTGCCCACGGCTTCGCTCGCGTTAAGAAGTATTATTTTTCCACCCCCATTTTATCCATTTAAAGGTAGATTTTATCAATATTCTTTCGTAGGGGATGCCTACGTCATATTAGCTTTATGCATGCAAAGTATCAGCCCGATCGATTGGAAATTGACAAAGTTTCATACAAACGTTTATCCCCTATTTTATCCCTTCAGGGGTAGAATTAATCAAAATCCTATCCTAATAAGAATTCTACCATAAAACAGAACAAATGAGTGCAAAATATGATCTTATATCTTCCCCACTTTGCGCCAGATATACCGGTCCTTTAGCCATCCAGCCGCCACCAGCGACCTTTCGCAAGTCGTCGGTCCATCGGGCCGGGCCATTACCAAATCAGTCAATCAATGCGTGGTTGTTGATTAAGAGTGTTGATCAAAACTACATTTTATTTAAATGTAATGTAATAACACTCCACCATAATGCTGATATGTAAAAAATGTTCCTAGTGTTAAACATAAGTTATAAAACACCCAGAAACCTGGGTATGTCATTTTCAAACAAACACTTCTTATGCCTTTCTTTCTCAAAGAAAGTCTCCATCAAAATGTATTATTAAAACTATGCCGAAATTGAAATAGTGACTCTTTTAGTGGACAAAAAGGCTTTGCGGAAAGCAACTAAAAGGTATACGGCGTAAGCTTTAAATCCGAACAAAAACAGGGAGAAAAAACGCAATAGCCATCAATGGCGATATAATCTGTGTATGAAATATACCAAGATAAAATCGCGGCTGTTATCTGAATAAAGTCGTTTCCATTCAAACGCTCAGTGAAAACTGCAAACCATTTATGCCGGACCTTTGTTGTGGTGTGAGCCACTAGCGCAGGCGGGTCAGTGTTACTGGACGAATATAATTTTGAAGAAAATCATCTTTGGCTTTTCGAAAGTGGAGATTAATTATTCTGAATTGCTTTGAAAGAAAGTACAATTTACAAGTGTTTTGTTGAAATGCAGTATTTTGTTGACTGTAAGGATATTGTATAGTGAATAGTATTTAAGAAATTGATATTTATTATACTTGTGTCATATCATACTACAATCTTATCTATCGAACCATATTTTTTAGAGATAGGTCCCATAGGGCAATAAAAAAAGCACAAATCATAGTTCACTGCATACATGGTCCAGTCTCACCGTAAAGTTCGGATTAAATTCACTTGGTGAAATTTTTCCAATTTTGTAAGGACATTGCAGTCTGCATTACCTGATTGTCTGGAATTAAGATATTTCCGTATTTTTGAGTATAGTATGGTAGTCTTTTACACTCACTCACTCATGCATAAGACGCGTTAGACAAAGTTAAACTCAAATTCCATTTATTCAAATTATACTTACAGAAAGCACTTATGAATGACAAAAAATACACAAAATAATACAATGAAACATTTAAAGTTAAGCACAAAACTTAATTTTGATACTCCAAAAAAGTTGTAGTCTTCAGCCCTGCTGTGCGATGTCGTCCGGGAAAGCCTGTGCCCTGCAGTGAGATGCTATACACTGATGATGAAGTCATACTTTAAATCCTCGATAAAACTATATTTTGATGTCCATTTCTTTGCAAAATCTAATGCATTTTCGATGTTACGTCTTTCTTTTCCATTAACGTTTCATCTCCATCGAACTTGCTTTCTTTTGTTTTGCACATTGTGTTATGGTCTTCGCGTTACTGAGTATGGTAGAAATGTTCCTTTGCCTTTCTTTATGATTCTCGGTAGAAAACAACAATCCCATTATATTTTAGTAAGATTATACCAGTGGTCTACCACTGTATTTAATACGAGAAAGTGCTTTTTAAGAACATTAATTATTAGCATTGATTAAAAACAAACATTCACCCAAGTTCAAACAAGTGTTTCGTTTGAACTATGAATAATTTATTTGAATAGGTTCCGAAACTACTGGACAAATTTTAAAAAAATATTTCACTGTGAAACGTTTTGTTATTCCCGGTTGACTTAGACTATATTAGGTTTAAAAACATATGGATGCTAACTTAGCGATTCCAAATACTCAGCGAAACCGAGGCGCGACGCATTATTATTTATACTATCGACAAATATTCATTGAATAATTTAAATCTTATCAAAAAGATTATAATTTTTTTAGTGGATTTCTGTTGTATCATTTTGCATCATTGCCTGTTAAATTTTCATTTACGCGACTCGTAAGAAATGATGACGCCAAAAGCTTCCAAAATTTAACGTTGTCGTTTCATCAAAATTGGACCATTCGCAAAGCTCGGGCCATTAAGGGTATATATACATTCAAATGTGGATTCCGATATTGCAGTAGAGGCTCGTTTACGAATATCGCGCCGCTCGCAACGACTAGCAAAATAAAAGAGAAGGACGCCAGAGAATATTATGAAGGTACCTTAAATGGCTTAGAATTATTATATGCTGGTATTGTTTTGGCTATTTCGGTGAGTTCATCGCTGTTATGTTTTTAACAGCTATAGGTTTGCGTTTGACGTCACCTTACCTGTGTTATGGACAGACGATGCGTCTAGTTTTTTCTTCGAACTGACTACTGCTGTTGGTCGCAGATGGCCTTTACAGCTTCACCGGGAAATTGGCGAGCGCAGAAGACTCTCAGCCTTAGAAATTACATAACAAGCCTGAGGGCGTCCCCGAACGGGACTCGAACTTCGGCTTAGGGCGTTGCGGGGGGGTATGATGCGTCTAGGACAGAGTACGCTTAGAAAGAAATCTATTCACTGTATATTTAAAGATCCCCAAATTGTACTACTGGGAAGACTCCAGAAGCGAGTTCAGTAGAATCGTTACAAACCATTGCTAGATTACATTTGGCATGGATAAGTATTCTTGGTGAATCTAAACTGAGTAAAACATCATCATCCTTGCAGACTGACATGTACACTGCTGAACGAATATATCTCCGAATGACACACACTACATAAAGTGACTTGCATTATGCATTCTTTTCGTGTGATTCGAACCCGCTGATTGCACTAAATTACGATGTCAGTTTTTTTATGTCATTAGTAAACGGGATGTTTAATACGTTCATCTGGTGGTAAGAGATAAACCTGACTATGACAAAAGCAGTGTTGAAGGAAATGAATAACAGCAGGTAGTCATTATTTTTCCGTCAACACTGATCTGCGTCTGTTACCCGAGATGACAGATGTTAGGTCTCTTATACCCGTAATTTTACTAGCTACTGTGCCCTCATCCTGAAACACAGAAGTGCAAAACATAACGATTTTACGGGACGATATCTGTGTGCGGTGTTACTTAGACGACTCAGTACCTAGTTACGTCTTATACGCAGTGTCGAAGGAAAGACAAGAAGCCAAGCCAAGTGATTGAAGCAAAATGAAAATCAAAAAAAATTCTACAACATACTCTTGTAAATAATTGTAATCGTATATTATAAAGTGCTTTAAAAGGAAACGACGTATATTCAATAAACATGCCTTATCATCAGCCACTTATTCAATTTCACATTATACGAGCACAGGTTCTACGATAACAATACAAAATTCCCTTTCAGAAGACGGATTTATACACAATTTAGTTATGTGCATAAGTGCATTTTTGTCGACGAGGTTTTATTGTCTTAAAGAATGAAAGAGGCAGTCGATCCGTTGTTTACCGAGATGATTCTGTTTGATGAAACGTTATTGCTTCCCTTACGGCACTTTGGGGTACGCAGGCAAATGGGGGCAATCTTCATATAATTTAACCTTTATTTTTCTTTTGATTTCATCTGTTTGTTTTGCGTTTGAATATCAGAGGTTGAAGTGGCTACGTTGGTTCCGATATTCCAATTTGTCATTTTATATTATCATCATTAGTAAAATAAACATAAACAAAGAGAACAGTTTGATAATTTACTGTTAAATTCAGGCTGTTATATTTAGACTTGCAATTTAAAAAACTTGTTATGAAAAGTCTCCCAGTCCTGATCAATGTTAGTTAGAGCAGACAAATTTTTGTGATTGACAATTGTAGTTTGCTCCGTTCTAATAAACCAACTAATTATGAAGGCTCAAAAAGAGAACTGGATGACGAAATTCTGTTCTAGGTATTTTGATGTCTGGCATATTATGATGGAGAAAACTTTAGATTAGCATTGAATTATGATAAGTTTCAGACAAAAAAATAAAGATTAAATTTGTTGAAAACGTGTAAAAGGGATTTTTATGGTTTTTATGATAGGATGTGTTTATAGAAACAGAAAACTGCAACTCTAATAATAATAATTCAGGTGAAGTCAATTTTCTATGTCTGGCATATAATGGAGAAAACCTAAGATTAGCAGTAAATTATGATCAGATTCAGACAAATAGAAAGAATTTAAATTTGGATAAAACGTTAAAACTTGTATAAGAGCAAATTTTTAGGATAGTACTTAAAACAGAAAACTGCAACTCTAAAAAACAATAATTCAGGTCAAGTCTATTCTGAGGTCACTTTGGAAGCGCATTCAGGCACTACATTTCTGTACTTCTCAGCAGCTTCTGCTTCTTTTTCTTCCTGAGTGTCTAGAACTTTCAGTATTTTCTCTATCTATTTTTCCTACGGAACATCCTTAACATTTCACAGTGCGTTATTTGCCTGTATCATTTTACTTTAAAAGCCGTCTCGTGATAAAGGGCCTCCATTATCCGAGCGAGCCTTCCGTACTCGTTACGGGCTTAATGCAAAATAACACTCGTGCGTTTTGCAAAACAACATGTCAATTTTAAATACGTTTGTTTATTTTGGAACATTCTTAGAATATAAAAAACACATTGTACGTTTTCGAGAATCTTGACTCATAGGTAATTTTAATTTAATTTATTTCTTTAAAACAAAAACAAAACAATACATACCAATACAGGTTAATCACTAATTAAACATGTGTTAAAGTCACTTATGTTTTACGTAAAACATACATCACATGATACACAAAACGGTAAGTACCCGAGTCAACATAAGGTTACTCACACAATCACTTAATCTTTAACAATAAAAATAATAAGTAAAAAAAATATAAAATAAAACAATACACTTTTAAATAAAAACCAATTATGCGTATCTATTTATGTTAGCATGACTAATTTTATAAGTTGGCGGTAATTGAAAATGATCTTGCTGAAGTCTTCTGAGTAAAATCAACGTGGCAGCAAAGATGGTGGTCGACTAAACGTTTATTTAAAATAAAATAGTTAAAGCTTAATCTAACATGCTCCCTATACTCGACTACTCTGACGCTTGTTTTCTTGATATAACTTATCAACAACCTTAAGCGTTTTCAAAATTTATGCATTCGCTTTATTTTTGGTCTTCGCAAATTCAATAATAAACAATTCGGTTTGCAGGAGAGGAGTCCATTATATTACTAGCAATTTGTGTCCTGTTACTGATTCGATAAACTGACATTATGACGACGAGACGTCTATGTTTTTGATGAAAAAGGACTGCCTCCATGGAATGATCATGGTGGTGTGAGCGTTGAGTTTTAGAACTCTATGACATCCGGAGGTAGTGGATTCAAATCCCAAATTCAATCAATGAGCAAAGCTGACTTTCAAATATTATATGCCTTTAAAAGGCATACAATATAGAGCCGTGGAGATCTACATTAAATCAATAACGTATTTAAAATATTAAATTGGATATATATTAATGCTATAATGATTAAAATCAAATGTTATATACATAATCCTTTCTCTAGAATAACTTTATCTACTAAAAACTGCATCGAAACCGTTGCGTAATTTAAAGATTTATACATACAAAGGGATATGCGGACAGAGACAGCGACTTGTTTTATAGTTGTAGTTATACGATATCCTCATAGAATCCTAACCTTCACAATTACATAGAAGTTATATACAATCAGACTTTGATAAGAGCGGTTAAAAGGTCATATTACAATAGAACCGCAAATCACAATAATTTGAGACAAGAACACAATTTAGCCACCGCTAATTAGATAGCTTTATTATTCGAATTCATTTGTAATCAGTTTCGAATTGTAATACAGGAATTTAATTCCTTACCATAAATGTAGAATTATAATAAAATACATTGGTCTAATATGGGTTCTTCCCATCATATTGTATTCTGTAGACAAATGTATGTAATATGTGATTTGAGATTGGAACCCTTAAATTGATCCGAGTTTATTTCATGGGTTTTAAGACAAGAAAAGAATTTGAAAGAAAGGATTTTTAAAATCATTATTATCTGGTGAAAGGGTAATTCGGAGATTTTGTGGTATTTATTAAAGATCCTGATGCCTCTTCCAAAAAATGACTTTTCCTAATTAAATAAAGTCTAAGATGTGGGCAGCGAGTTTGTTTCTGTTCCTAGTGTTAAAATCATGTAAGTCATTATTTTTTTCAAAATTACATAAATATTAGACAAGAGGACGGGATTTAAAAAATAAATGCGATCACATACGTCTGTGAAATGACTTTTATTGAACATGTCGAGGATATCATAAAAATGTGACCCTTGTTTTCTAGCCAACAGTCACATCCCAAGTTGAATTTTGTCCAAAACAAGGGCACAATTCTTGTAATACGATCATTATTAGATTTTATTAAAGATCCTACACTTGCGAGCATTAAATAGACTACATTTATTTCTTTGCACCAATCATTTAAAATTTTAGTTAAAACATTAGTATTTTATTCCCACTTAACACATTATTGAATAATAAAAATAATCTTTCTTTTATTAGGGTTGTTTCAAAATGTTCAAAATAAACAGTCGTCAGTTTCTTATGACACAATAAAGTTAAATTTATCCATTTTTTTTAAACCAATATTAGTAATGTCAGTACACTACACTTGATTATAACTCTTTATCGTTAAACTTTAGCGTAGGTGGTTCATTGGTGTGACCTGTTTCCTTCCGATCTGGAGGGCGCAGGTTCAAAACCTACGAAGTATCAATGTCTTTTCGAATTTCCAAAATCATATGTCCGTTGTCCGACACTCTACCGTGATAGAAAACATCACGAGGAAACCTATGCGAAGTGATTCAGAGGTTATGCGTGAAGTCGTCCAATCTGCACTGGGCCCGCGAGGACGACTAAGGTGGAATCTAACACCCGGGTACGAGTAGGTCGTGCTCCTCAGTCAGAATGTTTAATGAGCTGCTGATGATGATGAATGATAAAGTACGAGAACAGTCAAAATATGTCTTTTTGTTCAAAATCATAAAAAACAGGCTTTTTTTCCATGATTGAAAAAATGGAAAAAAAAACGAAGTAAACTGCGTCAGATGAGGTGTGAAGCTGTCTACCTGCCAGATAAAATTGCGTTTATTGATTTATTTTTATGGAACATTAGTATTATTTCTATTTTATTTTAAAATTTGATATAAACTCGGTACTAGCTTGTAATAAGGAATTGATTATGCAGTGATAATAATTATCACTGTATAATCAATCAACATATTATTTGAACACCAAATACAGTAATTTAATGATCGCCAGTGTAAAGCGAACTTGAGCGAGGGCAGGTTGTTACACTCGAAGTATTATATTGGCCCAACATCAAAATCCAAATTTTTCCTTATCAACGGTTATTGTTACAGGCTTCTTCAAAGGGCCTGGTGACATATTGGGAACGAGCAATTACAATCATTATTGTTACTGCTGTTATTTTTGGGTTTCTATTAAATTAAACATGTTTCGTAAATTTGTAATTTAAGCAATGGAGTTCGATTAGGCTAAGGTATGTGGAAGGGTTTTTGGGGGAGACATTCTTGGAAATCATCTTAAAATAATTAACTTACTTAACAGCCATAGCCATTTTTATAGCACTTTAGTGCTATTTTAATTTTTTTTTATTTACTCATGCCTATCTGCATATTTTTTCTAACATATATTCTGATTGATAAATTTTAGCTTGCAGAGGAGGTACATTATTAAACTACTATAAATAATATGACGTGACAGGAAAATCTGAACTGGAAAACTATGTTTTTCCAAGAATGATTACCGGAGACAACCTCTCCCCCAACACTAAATTTCCTGTCCCTCTCCTTTCAGATGAATCATAAACTCGGTTGCCTACGTATGAAGTAATATGAAAGACAGGCTATTCTTACAGAGTTATCTAGCCCTAAACTAAGCGCCTTTGCTGTTAAGTCCCATATTTCTTAGCATAATCCCTATCAAATACAATGCAAACATATAAATAGTTTACGTCCAGATTATGGAACAAATCTGATAATAAGGTTATTACTTCAGCTAAAAGTTAATCCAATTACACCAAGACACATTCAGCAATGACAAAACCTCTTCAAAACCCAAACTCCTTGAGTATCGGAAGTTCGATGTTCCTTTACATTTTACTTGGCGCTAACAAATTTAAAGTGAGCAAAGCAGATATTTCTCGAAAAGACAATCACAAAAGGAACTCCGACATGCACTACACTTCTGTTGAAGTTTTTAATAAACAATATTTCGCTTGCCGGCCTCACTCGAGCTCTGTTTGACGCAACTTTTCAGAATGAGCGAAGTTCACTGGCGGTGTTTTTTGTATTTCGGCTATAAGCACGTCTGGGAAGTGGCTGGAATTGATATACGTGAAATATTGTCATTTTGTTCACTGCTTTTTTCTTCTAGACTTTTTATAATGATAAAATAAAGAAATGGATATTCACCGACACTTACACAGAAGCATCTAGCACCAAACTAAGCATTAGCCTGTAATATGGGTACTAAACAACATTCATGTTTATAAACATTTGGAAAAACAAGTTTATTCATTGTTTCATAGCTGACGCTAGGTTCTAAGTTTGGAGTTAGAATGCTGAGAATTTGAAACAATCTTGCCGTTTTTAATGTAAGTTTTTTTATGCAGAAACAGTTATTATAAAAACCATTTTATATACACTCCTAACATAATGTACATAGTGCCGAATCCTTACTTTTTTATATTACTATATCTGAGCTTAATTCCAATGACTAGGGTGTTAAATTCAGTTTTTCTCATATGTGTCATCATAATCAGCTCATTATGTCCCCACTGAGGGGAATGAACATCCGATAAGGGTGTATAGGCCTTAGTCGACACGCGGGTCCAGTGCGGATTGGCTGAATTAACGCACAACCTCTGTTATTCTTCGTAGGCGTGCGCAAGTTTCCTCATATATGTATTTAATTGAATTTCATTAAAAACAACAACTGCAAACCAGGGCCCTCATTCCCATTAAGTTGTTAATGCTCCAATGCATATTTAGATGTATGCAAATTCGATTACAACTTGTATCGTAACCATTATCTCCGGCCAATTCAATTCTGAGGGTGGTTAAACTAATTACAGTACAGGTGGGTGCAACGTCACAACATGAGGTTAAGAGCACGCGCGAACTTTAGCGAACAACTTGGGATTGGAGTAACTTTGGCGGTGTCAAGTCATAAGCGGGAGCGTTTCGGGAATATTCTGTTATTTTACTAATCAAAATTGCATAAGTTTTTATGTGTTTGGTTAGGCCTATAAAGAAATGTGTGTTTTATGATACTAATGTTATCAATTTTTTTGCGACTTTTTTTATATTGGATTCTTTACGTTTGTGTNTTACTGGACTAGGATTTGTCGCAAAATGGGAACATCTATGTCTGACATCTAAGCAAGAGACTGCTATAAATTGAATACAGAGAGAAAAATGGTTGGCAGTTCATCACCGTCAGCTACTTTTTTTTTTCTTTCTGGGCTGGGATATCATTTGACCGATGGCCAGTGCAGTAGAAGAGTTGTTGTTGAGTTGCCAAAAGTTGGTGATGAGGGAAGTGTAGGATCGGGATATCGTGCGTAAAATTCGTTAAAAATGGACACCACGCGAGCCTAGAAAAGATTAGTATGATGCATGGGGTGGCATTGGGCCGGTCACGTATGTCGCAGAACCGATTTCCGTTGGAGCAGACGAGTCCTGGAGTGGAAACCGCGTGAATTGATGAATATCATATATGTAATCAAAGAAAATATAAAGGAGTCCCCCATATAAAATATGGACGATTAACTTTCACATTACATATTGAAGGTAATGTATTTTTATTAAGGTAATGGATTTATGTTTTTGTAGTAATTATCTTAGCATCAGTACAAATAGACGTCATTAGAATCGATTAAGTTGCTTGCGCGTGTGGCAAACATTCATTGCTAATATCCTGTCGTTTGGCCGATTTTCCTGTAATGTAGGAAGTTATTGCTGGAACATCTGTGCTTTTCTCATTTATGCGATAATTTCTGTTGAGTTTAGAAATACATCACTTTAATGTTCAAAGCTTAAGCCTTTTACATATCATTTGCTTTATGTATAAATGCACCGTTAAATTACATTAAATTATTTTATAACAATGGTATGATTATTTTGTATTATGTTCTACTATGAACATAACTTAAAATTATTTTACGGATGACTTTTGTAACGCTTGGTAAGGATGACCTCTCTTGAACAATGTATTTGACTTTTACCCTCGGGTTTCATATTTGGTGATCGATCAAGTCCCTGTTCCATAAATAACTGTAGACTACACAAGTATTCGCGAGTTTGTTGAAGCTAAGAGTAAATAGCTGAACAATACACCTGCTATGTACCGTGAAATATCACAGGACAATTCCTCAATGAATAGCTACTGAAATCAAAGTCAAAGTCAAAAACATTTATTTCAAATTAGGCTTACAAAAAGCACTTATGAACGTCAAAAAATATACAAAAATATAATAAAAAACGATTAAAATACTAAACTAAAAATATGAGTTTTGATGCTTTGAAAAAAAAGCGCTTCAGTGGTTTGGCCTGTTGAGAAAGAAGCACTCAAGAAAACTCAACAGTGTAGCCTTTTTTTAAAAACATTTTCATTTTCCTTAATGTAATAATACCTATGATTGTATCATAAACACTGAAATAGCTGAGCAGTTTAAGACCACGGATTTTTATCACATAAATATTCGTCAATAGTGTAGTATCCTTTTTTAGAAAGGTGGTTTTTTATTCTAGCTTTCCCTATTCAACCTATCGCAGTCCACTGCTGGACATAGGTCTCCCCCATTTCGCGCCAGATATCCCGGTCCTCCGCTTTCCTCATCCAGCCTCCACCAGCGACCTTTCGCAAGTCGTCGGTCCATCGGGCCGGAGGGCGTCCTACGCTACGCTTGCCGAGACGCGGTCTCCACTCCAGAACTCGTCTGCTCCAACGGCCATCGGTTCTGCGACATACGTGACCAGCCCACTGCCACTTCAACTTGCTGATCCGGCGGGCTATGTCGGTAACTTTAGTTCTCTACGATTAAATCATTTCTGATCTTATCCCTAAGAGAGACCCCGAGCATAGCTCGCTCCATTGCGCGTTGAGTGACTTTGAACTTGTGAACCAATCCCGCAGTCAGCGTCCATGTCTCAGCTGCGTATGTAAGTACGGGTAGGACGCATTGCTCAAAGACTTTTGTCTTTAAGCATTGCGGAATCGTCGACGTGAAGACCTGACGTAACTTGCCGAATGCCGCCCAGCCCAACTGAATCCTCCTACTAGCTCCCTCTCGAAATTGTGCCGGCCAAGTTGGATGGTTTGGCCCAAGTAAACGTATCTTGCACAACTCGAGAAGGATGCCATCGACGCATATCGGTTGTGGCATGACATGTCATTGAACATGACTTTCGTCTTGTCCAAATTCATGCCAAGCCCAACTCGTCGGGAGATTCTTAGGCTATTCACATCTCAGCAAGCTCTTCCGATGACTCTGCAACGATGACGATATCGTCAGCAAACAGATGAGAAATATACTCTCCATTGACGTTGACGCCTCGTTCAGACCAGTCCAGGGTCTTGAAGACATCCTCCAATGCGTTTGTAACAGTTTCGGGGATATAACATCCCCCTGTCTCACACCACGACGCAATTGGATGGGTCTTGTCCGCTGGTCTTGGATCTGAACGGTCATCGTCGCTGCGTTGGAGAGACACTTCATCACCTCGATATATCGCCAGTCGATACCGCATCGCTGCAGAGCCTCCAGAACAGCCCAGGTTTCGATGGAGTCGAAGGCTTTCTCGTAGTCCACAAATGCCATACACAGCGGCTGGTTATACTCTTCGGTCTTCTGTATAAGCTGCCGAACAGTATGGATGTGGTCCACGGTGCTGTAGCCTTTTCGAAACCCAGCCTGCTCCGGTGGTTGGAATTCGTCGAGTCTTATGGCGAGACGGTTCGCTACAACTCTGGAAAACAACTTATAGACGTGGCTCAGAAGCGCTATCGGTCTATAATTCTTCAAGAGAGTTTTATCACCCTTCTTGAAGAATAAGACGACGACGCTTCTGGACCACGCCTCCGGTGTAGTTCCCTGGTGGATGACGGCATTAAAGAGCTCAACTAATGCCCTAAGGACGGGTTGTCCACCGGCTTTTAGGAGCTCTGTCGTAATACCGTCATCACCCGGGGCCTCCCATTCTAAGTTGCTCCAGTGCTGCACTAATCTCGCTAACGTCAATCCGGGATATCTGCGTACAATGGCGCCTTAGTGGGGCACGTGGATCTTCGGTGTCCTCGGTCTGTGGCTGATGAGCGCTCGATGAATACAGTCGTCCATAGAATTTCTCAACCTCTTCCAGGATCTGTGGGCGAGTCGAGCAATTGCCCATCTGCTGTCTTAAGCTTAACCAGATGGCTCTCCCAAGTGGTTTTTGGAAAACTTTGGGACCCCTGTTCGTTCAATAAGGTCCTTAATGAACCTTGTATTGAAACAGCGGAGGTCCCTGCGAACGAGTTTTCGTATCCGCTTGGAGAGAGCCTGATATTCCGGCGAAGCAACAGCAGCAGATGGCATCTCGCGTCTCAGCCTCATCAAATCCAGGGTTTCGGGAGAAAGTTTGGACGACTTAGCTCGTTTCATCGGCGGGAAATGCCTGCGACCCAGTGTACACACCGCCTTCACCACGTTGTCGGTTATCTCGTCCACGTCGCCAGTGGTTTCCAGCGTCGAATCGATTTTGAAGTTCCAATTGGAACTGTTCGGACCCATAGTGTATTTGGAGCGGCGTAGGTCTGAGAGTAGATTTTATTAAGCGAGACCCTTCTGAAAACATATATTCAAAGTGCCTCGGACAAGTCGGTGATCACTACCGGTTTTAAACCTGTTGACCACTGAGACATCTTTAAATATATGTCGCTTATCCGCCATAATAAAATCTATCTCGTTCCTTGTCACAGTGTTCGGGCTCTGCCAGGTCCATCTTCTCTGAGGCTTCTTCTTAAAGAAAGAATTCATCAAGAAGAGCCCCTCCATTTCGAGGAAGTTGACCAGCATCTGCCCCCTGTGATTCCTGCGCCCCAATCCATGAAGTCCGATTTTCGATTCGCCGCGTTCTTGTACTCCCACTTTAGCGTTGAAGTCCCCCATAACAACATTGTAGAAGGTCGAAGTTGTGCCATGTATGGCTCTGGAGATATCCTCATACATGGCTTCAACCTCTTCGTCAGAGTGTGACGAGGTCGGCGCATATACCTGTACCACCTTCAGGGAGTACCTGTCGGTGAGTTTAAGTACAAGGTACGCTACCCGGTTCGACACACTACTGATTTCCACAACGTTGCTGACAAGGGACTTGTGAACAGAAAACCAACACCACCTGGGAAACCCTATCACCTTCTCGGAAGTAGAGCAAGTTCCAGAGTCCAGGGTCATCGTGTCCTCTCCCTCTCTTCGGACTTCAGATAACCCCAGTATGCTCCAGTTAATACGACTTAGCTCTTCTTCTAATTCGGAGAGGTGATGGTCCAGCCGCATCGTACGCCCATTGTACGTAGCCAGTGACAGTTGTTTGTAGCAGCCTACCGTAACCCGGGGATTCTTCGCACCCCCCGCCCCACCGTGACCGCGACCGCTGCCGTTGTCGGGAATAGTGGGGCTGCCGGGAACTGGGGGCCGATTCTTTGTGGCGCTTCTCATTGAGGGGTAAATGCCCGTAGTCACCACGCTGGGCAAGCGGGTTGGTGACCGCAGTGTGAACCAGTACGCAGGATGGCGCTGCTGCCCACCATCCGGTATAAGATCCCTTAGTCGGCTCCTACGACACCCTCGGGAAGAGTAGGGGTGGGGACACATGTATTCTATCTTGCCGTCCCCACACGGCAAAGCATTCTAGCTTTAAACATGTGTAAAGGTAACTCGACAATATTTTGCGGTACCTTATTGAAAAACTTTATACATCTTCTTATAAAGATTACCTACTTATGAGTCTCAAGTCTGGAACAGCAAGTTTGTTTCTATTCCTAGTATTAAAATTGTGTGAGTCACAATTTTTTTTTAAAGGTATGATAGTATTTACGGACGTAAATTAAATTTTCATAAATATTGTGATGCTATAGTCATTATATTTATTTCTTTAAAAAGTTCCTTAAGAGAGTCACCCCGTGACTGAGGTTGGAGATAAAACGAATAGCTCTTTTTTGTAGTAAAAATATTGTATTAATGTCGGCAGCTGAGCCCCACAACAGTAGACCATACGACATGACACTATGAAAATAACTAAAATAAACCAATCTTGCTGTTTGTACATCTGTCAAGAGCCTTTATCAATAGCAGTTATCTTCCTTAACAGCATAAGCTGCCGAGCTAAGTCTACTAGCCAGTGATTCAATGTGAGGCCCCCATTGTAACTTTGAATCTAAAGTTATACCAAGAAATGCAGTGGAGTTTACAAGTTCCACTTGATAATTATTCAGAGTTGTGTTGGTCTCGACCTGCCTTACATTGGGCATAGTGTATATGCATTTAGTTTTGTATTGCATTAGTAAAAGATTATTAGCAGTAAACCAATGCATTACTTGAGACAGAGCTCTATTACATCGTCAAAAGTCTCCTTACGTCTGTTAACATTAAAAATCAATGACGTATCATCAGCAAATAGAACTATATCCGAAAGACTTTTACAATAGTAAGGGAGGTCATTTATATATATTAGAAATAATAGAGGGCCTAAAATTTAATCCTGGGGCATTCCCATGCGCAAAAGGGCACTATGCGAATTTGTGCCATTAATACAGACTTTTGAACTCTTTCAGATAGGTAAGATTCTACAAGACTCAATGAGCATTCTGATACACCGTAATGTCTCAACTTTAATAAAAGTGTTTTATGGTCGACGCAGTCAAAAGCTTTAGACAAATCGCAAAAAACTCCTTTTGCATCATGTTTGTCCTCCCAGGCATCAAAAATATGCTTAATAAGTGCAATCCCTGCATCAGTAGTATTTTATTTTTTGTGAAGCCAAACTTTTCATGTAATAATTTGTTAACGTTAAAATGTGAAAGCAACTGATTGATATAATTTTCTCAAATATTTTACTTAATGCAGGTAAAATAGATATAGGCCTAAAGTTAGATGGATCACTTTTATCACCGGATTTAAATATGGTATTAATTTACTGTATCATAAATTTGGAATGATACCTCTATCTACACAAGTATTAAATATCAATGCTAGATGGGGTGCAATACTATCAATAATTACTTTTATGATATGAGTAGAAATACCCCATAGATCTTCTGTTTTTTTAATATTTAATTCCTTGAAAGTTTTAGTTATTGTGTCTGGAGTTATGTGCTTAAAGCTAAAATTTTTTTGCATTCAGAAACACTACATGTCAAAAGAGAGCCAGCAATGGAAGAGCTTGAATTTAAAGTGCTGGTTGTTTCAATTGGAATGTTGGTAAAATAATTTTCAAATACACTAGCTACTTCGAGATCCGCGCTAACAATATTATCGTTAATTTTAATGGAGAAATTATTATCGCGACTCTTATTCTTACATGTTTCTTTATTAATAATATTCCAAGTGGCTTTAATTTTATTACAAGAACCTATTATTTTGTTACGCAAAAATAGATCGACTTGGCTGTGTGACAAACTTTTTTAAAAAAATTTGAATAATTTCTAACAAAGGCAATAAATATTGGATCCGAAGATGTAGCTTTCAAGTTATATAAATTAAAAAGAATATTTCTTCTTTTATATATGCCTGGTGTCGCTCAACCACAGAATTTGGATTTAAAATTATTTACTTTAATTGATTTTGTTAAGAATATACAATCATAGGTACTTTTGATAACATTAAATAAGTTTTCATATAAACTGTCTATATTTGATACATTATAATGCAATTGAGAAATTTTTTGGTCAACAAGAGCCTTGTATCTATTAATTCGGTTCTTATTTACTGGCCTATAAACAATATCTAAATTTTTAGATACATGACAGTGCTCAAATTGTGCCCACTGTCCACTATGGTCTGATTGTAAGCAATTAATTATTGATTTTTGAAGTATAAAATTTTCACAAAAAATGTTATCTAAGCAGGTAACTGTAGTAGCAGTAGCTCTTGTAGGCTCAGCGAATTGATTGAATTGATTAAATTAAAAGACTTAAACAAATTAATAAACTGGACAGAGTTATGCGATGATTCTAAAATGTTTATGTTGAAATCTCCACATACAATCACCTTCTTGGTTGATTTACAAACCTTTTTTAGAACTTCCTCCATAGTGGTCTCAAATAAGTTATAATCAGAAGATGGAGGTCTATATACACAAACTATAATAAACTGCGCAAGCTATACAAGAAAGTTCAATAGTTCGCTCAATAGAGTGTTCAACAATATCTTTGCGTTCTTTAAATTTTAAATTATCTTGTAATAGTATAAGTGATCCACTTTTAATAGCAGACACTCTCATAAACAAACTACCAACTTTATAATTAACTATATAAATATAACAATCGAATCGATATTAAGCACAGATCCTTGATTGATTGCCGAGCAAAACCTCCTGACAAAAACTGTAATAGTGGGTCTGCCGGGAACTGCGGATACATGTGTATTCAAATTCTTAATTATATTTGAATAGGTTCCTCAACAATGACCCTGTCAGGGCATTTCAACATTTGTTATTTAACTGAGGCTATTGGCACCAATCATAGGGGATAAATGCCCGGAGTAACCACGCTGGGCCGTGTGGTTGGTAAACGCATACAGTCAAGATGGCACTGCTTCCTACCATCTAGTATATTTCCTTTGGTCCAGTCTTACAAGTAGAAAATACTGGCCGTGTTGACAAGTGCATTCATCACACGACAAATGTAAATACTTGTTTATAGAGTTATTATTAACACAAACAAAATAAAGATAACAAAGTCAAGCATTGTTTTCCGGGCCAGTAACTATCCCTTCGCAAACTGAATAAGGAAAATAGGGTGTTCTTACCGGTGGCATACGAAGAAACTAGGGGGAATCTAATAATAAGACGGACAAGAGGGGAAACGGTTCATTGACAAAGAATATACAATTTTCTCTATGCGTTAACTGTAGCGTCGATAAATAAATTACATCACAAGTAACTCAACTCGTCCATAAACATTGACGTGTACAGTGTAATCGAAATTACTTTTTCTGAAATTGGCATGCCTCAGCTTGCACCTTAAGATTTCCACCAATTTCGGTCACATCAGAGTTCTTTATAGAAAGTGTCAGGCTGACATCACATGAGGAATGCAATTCAAATAATACATGACGCAGTATTTTGATCATAAGCCTCAAAAGGGGGATGCCAGATTTAGACCCTGCATGCACAATATATCATATTTTTATCACTTATCACTATGAATAGTAAGTTGGTAATGGTTTTGGATAAATTCAAATTACTACCTACTTAGTGCACTGCTACATGAAACTGAATCATATTTCTTTACAATACAGCCGATACTAATTTTAATATTATAATTCCCAACCGGGCTCAATCATATAAAGGGGCGATAAAGAATATAAGTAAATAGACTATAGATTTGTTGTATACATTAAATCCTAGAAATGTTTTTTCAAGGTGTTTTAAAATATCTCATCCTTTCACTATAAAAATAATTAAAAGACACTTTTCATGCGAATTTACCGTTTGTAAAAGTACAAAAATAGATGTTTAAGTCAACAAGAAGAAATCAGCGAGTTGAATTAACTGAAGTATTTACACTTTGAAGAAGGCAGAACGGTTTAATTTTTGGAGTGCTCTCCTAGCAAACACTTTTCAGATATTTAAACAGTACTATTCAGCACGACTAGTTTCGTTTTCGATTAATCTTACACAATGCCAATTAACCAGAACACAATTAACTTAGTTGATTAAAATTAACGTAACAATTATTTAATAGAATAACGTCAGTTATAAAAATGTTAATATTTTATATCTTCTGGAAAAAAATCGACTCTAAAGAGTATTTTTTCTTTTTATTAACCAATTCGCAGTCCACCGCTGGACATAAGGTTTTCCCATTCTGCGCCAGATCTCCTGGACATCAGCTTTTCTCATCCAGATTCGTTCAGCAACCTATCGTAAGTCGTCGGTCTATTGGGCGGGGGGCCTAACTGGATCCTCCTACTAGTTTCTTTTAAAGTTATACCAGCCAAGTTGGATGGATTGGCCAGAGAAAATAAACTAACCACTTACGGTCAGGTGGGCGTAACTAATTAAACGTTTAACAAACATTTTCATATAATATGTATAGATCCTGATAGCTTTTCCCAACCTAGTAATACATTTAAATTACTCATCAAAGTAACATACCCGTGTAAAAGTTTATTTGAAGCATTAAAAACAATGCACCATTCTAGTTCAGCTAAGCTCAACGCTTCGTCTACAAAATGCGATTAATTACGCCGAAGTGATGCGTAAACCCTCCAGTTGGAACTCAATCAGTTCCGTCTATTTCTACTGCGCCTAACTTGGTTAAAGGCACAATGCACCAACGGCTCCAACAGTAGTGATTGCATTAGCAACAATGAAAGTAGAGCGAGATAAATTGTTTTTATACTTAATTAAATTATATAGTGATATCATTTTGGTCATGCTATTGTTTATATTTTTATCTGTCAAGGTAAATATTTTAGTCTTTTTTTGACTTACTAACGGACGAAAGTCAATTAATTTTCCTGACTGACTGTCATCACAACTTTACGAATAAAGTGAATCCTACCAAAACATTTCATGTAAAATATTGCCAAGACGACCACATAAGGCTTGCGGTGTGAAATAGATATCAGATCTCATGTAGAGCTAGTCTTCTGAATCTACACGACGTAACCCTTTCGACATTACTTCAACAATTTCTACATATTAGTTATTATGTACGACTTTGCCGTTTCGCTACCATCGTGGTAACATTTTACATGAAATGTTTCGGTAGGATTTCAGTTCTTTTTGCAAGTTGCCAGGTAGTCTTTTTATAATTTTTATAAAACACTTATTAAAAGGTATTTTAGTTACTGTTTACAGTTCCAAGTACAGTTTCATGTCCTAATTTATAATATTGCTGAAAGTTTCATATAAAATCCCCCCTCCACAATTTTGGAGATGCGGGGGAGGGTAAAAATCATATACAACCCATTACCATATAATTTGAAATTTGACTTTGCTTTGCAAGGGATAGTATTGGTATGAACTAGAGTGAGAATAGGTAAGCCGGCATGTTTTAAATCACATTTTCAAATAAAATTTTCGCCATTCCAAAACATAGCTTAAAACCGAAGAGCGCGAAATGTATTTCCTACACGTAGGGTAAATAAAATTTAATTTGGTATATTGAACGAACCCAACCTACACATTTGCACAAACGCGAAAAGTCCAAGCCCGAATAAATTTTCATGCATCAATGTTATTCAGAGTAAAAAGGTTCTCTGCGAAAAATTATCTTATGCTTTTAGAGTTCTTTTTTGCTAGAAATCAATTAATGTGGTCTTTTATTTTAAGTTAAAAGATCTTTGTTATTAAATGGAATATATGACGAACTCTTATAATATTTGTATTAATCTCATGTATATGTATTGTTAAAGGTGTCTGTTGAGGAGTTCCCTAGTAATAAAAAGAGCAAACGTACCATGTATTTTTTATCAGCAAACTACCTACAATTTTGAAAGACTGGAAAGTCAAGACATCAAAATCATCATTAGCCAACCACAATCGCCAAGGGTAGAGCGCTCGCGGAGTCAACGCAGATTGGTCACTATTTTTTAAAAGATACAAAATTGGAAACACTCTGGCAGTAAATCCTGCATTGAATCGCGAGAATAGGAGCGAGTAATCCATTGTTGTCCACATCCAACAATAGAGTTAAGTCGATTAACCTGCCGCCAAACATTCGCCACCTCCGGAAAAATGTTCACACGCCGCAGGAATGAGGATGCAGTCGGCGATTTGGGGAAAGAATTCCCTGCACTTTGAGCCGCTTCTCTACGCTAACACACGCCTTCAAAGAAAATGTGGTGAATGCAATTTCTTCGAGGATTGGTTACCTATATATGCAAAATGAAACCGGCTTTGTGGACGGTTAAATTCCTTGAGAGTTTTATATTTCATGTTTTTCAGTGTGAACTATTAATAATCATAAGCGTATTAAATAGTATGTTTTCGGGCTCCGTAGCCAAATGGCAAAAAACCGAATCCTTATAGATTCGTCAAGTCTGTGTCTGTTCTGTCCCCTCTCCGTGCCTACTCAAACTTTATAAGTATATGTATTCTGTGAACCGCTATTAGGTTTTAATAAAAAACTTGAAACAAAATTAATATATTTTAGCGTTCCCCATACATTGAACTGAAACTCAAAAATTATTATCTTTTTAGATCTTTGATAACTAAGCTGTAAAAATGTTACTGTAAAAACATTTTATTAGTTATTCGAAATAAATACACGCATATTTCAATTTTTGGTTTGTTTATGCACCCAATGGTTCTTACTGCCCGGAGTCGAACCAAGAATACTCGTTGCAATAGCCGACTTCTTGACCATTACATATAACAGCACATTAGTCGTCAATAATGCAATAGACAAAAATATACAGAGCGCTTACGCGAAATATGAAACATTTACAGCTACGGAATATTTATCGGAGCGAAGAAATCGTTTGTGCTTTAGCACGACTGACTTGTGCTTACACACAATCGTTCGAAATAATATTTGACAAAAACTACAATATACTGGTAAAACTGGTAAAATGGATGTAAATTTGTTTGTTGTATTACCATAAAGAAACGAAATTTAATAAAACCCTGCTGCGTTAGCTAAACGTGTCTATGTCTTGAATATTTTATATCTTCTATCTAAATTCGCCATTTTGTGGTGGTGGCCATCTTGGATTTTAAATTAATCATAATTATTGTATTGTATACTACGCAAACCCTTTTATTTGATACCAATAGCTTAAAAAATTGTTAATGTGCGGTGGCGGCCACCTTGGCTTCGAAATTTGTAAAGTTGTAATATTTTACAATCGAGCCCTTTTGTTTAACCCATATTAAAGGGTTTGTACAAAAATATGTAATCGTCATTTTGTGCTGGCCGCCATCTTGGACCAATTTTCATTAAACATAGGTAAAACATTCGCTTTACAATATTTTACCTTTTTATTCGGGATCTACGATGGCACAGACATACACACACACAGAGACACGTCAAACTTATAGACTTAATCGTCAACACGCTCGCGAAAAGCACTTAGGCACTTCACTATTTTACCTTCTTTTTTGTCATGCATCATCATACATAGGCCGCCGGATCAGTAAGTTGAAGTGGCAGTGGGCTGGTCACGCATGTCGCAGAACCGATGGCCGTGGGAGCAGATGAGTTCTGGAGTAGAGACCGCGTCTTGGCAAACGTAACGTAGGACGACCTCTCAGACTGGATGAGGAAGCGGGGAGCGATGATATCTAACGCAAAATGGGAATTTTTTTCGGGAACCTATGCGCCAGCAGTAGACTGCGAGATAGTGAAGAGAAGGTTTTTTTTTTTTAAATTTCATCAAGTATTTTTATGTTTTTTTTTAACAATTACTATCACAAATACGTATTTCAATCTTGTATAAGTTATTTTTTACAAATGATCTGAGAAATGCCAATCGCGACAAAATCCAACAAATGCGACAAAAGAAGCTTACTAAGAAGAACTTTAAAAGACAGCAAATTTTTAAGGACGCATATTTAATATCAGTGGCACTTTTAAAAGTCGCAGAAAACAGTTTATCCGTCGGGGTAAAAATCTAAATGTTGAAAAAACATTAACGTTTTTATATCTATATCTCTAAAACCAACCGATATAAGAAATCCATTCCTTAAGAGAATAAATATAGAGAAATTATAGAAGTTAATATTTTGACTGCCCTATTCCTCTACAAAACCGCCCAAAATAAACTGATTTCCCTTTCATAACACTACGGCACGTCAAATTAGTCCACAAAAATGGACATATAACCGAGATGCTAACATTACGTTTTACTTCTAATTTTAGCATGAAAGCCGAAATAAACCTTGATAACCTGTTAAAATATGTAAACTTACTAAATATAATTTAACTAACTCTATCAAAGATAATTTATTACAGAGAAGAATAAAACACCAATCAATACGTTTCAAAACCGTTATTTATAATAAGGGATATCCAAAACTCAAGCTGAAAAGTTTTTCAGGATTAAGAAGTAAAAAAAATTGGCCAATTTACGTAAACCTTCTCGCACCTGAACCATTTAGCAATATCTAGAATTTTATAAAATACTAGATATAAACATAGTTTATTTTTATCTAAGTTAATTCCTACTTCGATAAATTCGTCCATGACACTTTGTCTCACCCCTTTCGTCCTTCTATATAAAATCAACTTCCCATTGTCAGATCCATCTTC